>VYYJ01002379.1:0-22052 GCA_021029165.1 Cyphoderus albinus | reverse complement strand
AATAAAAAATGAAGTATTACGTAAATACAGTATTTACATTGTAAAGTACACATTCTGGTGACGTAAATTTCAAGTGGACTCAATTAAGTTCAATTAAGACAAAATTAAGCAGGCAGCAACAACAATCGTGCCAAACGAAAGTTGAGCTCAGTTAAATACTTTCAGAGGTTCATGGAGACTCGAATCAGTCGCAAATCGCAAGTCAGAACTGCAACAGAAAAAAGTTTTTGAACTTTAATTGAAAAGATGTGGCTAGTTTTGGGCGTGCTCGCGGTAACTTTCCTTTTCCTCCTGAAGTTAGCTCTAAATGGAGGAAAAAATGCTTCTCTAGATCACTGGGAAAAGCTGGGAATCCGCTCCATCGACATTACAAAGGTCGCCTCCTCGTTTGAGCTGATGATGGGTCAGAAAAACGAGGTGGAAATTGACGCGAAAGTTTACGCAGACCTTGGCGATGAGAAATTCGCAGGAATCATCGAGGCCGGAACTCCCATCCTCTTTTTGAAAGATCTTGACCTCGCAAAGCAGATCATGATTAAGGACTTTGATCACTTTGTGGACAGACGACTTCTTTTTAGGAACGCCAAGTCGGTAATTCTTCACAAAATGCTGCCATCTCTGGAAGGCCAGGAATGGCGGGGCGTGAGAATGTCCATGTCACCGACTTTCACCACGGGCAAAATGCGACGCATCATGGAAACCTTCAATAGCTGTGGCAAAGAGTGGATTTCCGCGATAAAGTCAGAATCCAACGGCAGCTCAACGGTACTTGACCTGAAGCGCAGTGCAGGTCAATACTCGGTCGACGTTATAGCCGCAGGCGTGTTCGGGCTGAACGCCGGATCAATTCAGAACTCGAACTCGGAATTTCTCCAAAAGGCTATGAAATTCGGCGACACTTCGCTGTGGGCTGTGATTAAGCAGGGTCTTGCCCTCCGATTTCCAAAAATTTTCAAATTCCTTAATGTCGAAGCCATGGACGAGGGAATGTTGGAGTTCTTCGACGAGCTGTTCACGAAGACCCTGTTGGGTCGCGAGAGTGGAAACATAGGCGCCAGGAATGATTTCCTCCAGCTACTCATCGAAGCCAGGAAAGGTCTCGTGAAGGTCATGGGGTCAGATGAGTTAAGCACTTTTGAAAAGGAGGCGCTTCTCGCGGACGCCCCAAAAGGTCAATATCTGCTGGACGACAATGTCATTAAAGGTCAAGCGTTCATTTTCATCTTTGGTGGAATCCACGGAGTCGCGATGCTCGTTACTTACGCTGTGCACACCCTCGCATGGAATCCCGATTTGCTGGAAAAACTCCGGGCAGAAGTGGACGCCAAATTTCAACCGGATGGGAGCATCTCCTACGACGACGTCAATTCTCTCGCTTACCTGGAAATGTTTGTGTCCGAGGTGCTCAGATTTTACCCAATCACTCCCAGAATCAGTCGGGTGGCTACAAAACCCTATGATGATCCAGAGAGTGGATTAAAGATTCCAAAGGGGACTTTTGTCGAGATTCCCATTGCCATGTTCCACAAGGACCCGAAGTACTGCCCGAACCCGGAAAAGTTCGACCCGGAGAATTTCAATGCCGAACGAAAAGCCGCGAGACACCCTTACGCCTATGCGCCGTTTGGGCATGGACCTCGGAATTGCATTGGTATAATGATAATGAAATTAACTATATAAATTGATTAAATAAAATTTAAAATTCTATAATTAATTAAAATTATTTTTAACTCAGGAATGCGCTTTGCCTTAGTGGAGTCGAAAGCGGCGATTGCCCACATGGTCCGTAATTTTCAGATTGACGCCGTGCCAAGCTCGCCTTTTCCAATTAAAACGAGGCTGGTGGGACAAGGATTTTTAATTGATGGGGAAGTTATGGTCAAGTTGACGCCACGAACTGATATTTAATTTGTTGAACAGCTTTCATTAATTAAATTACTAATGACCTACTTAATTAACTCTTTACTATTATTTAAACATTTTTTTCTCCACAAATTCTTGATAATTTGATGATTAAAATTTTGTTTTTAATACTGCACGAGTAATTTTGATGAAAATTAATTACAATGCGTTAATTGCTCAAAACATAAAATTTTGTCTCTTAAATTCTGAAAGTCATGTACTTCGTTGCGTTTCTCGTCGACTTGCCGCGGTGCTGACCCACGATAAATTGTTCGCCCGGAACGTGACCGTCATAGGTGGAGTGAACCGGTTCACAGTATCTGTAAATCGTGTTACATCTAAAAGGTCTCGCTGTCAGATAGGAACCGCCCACCGGGTTGCAGACTCGGGCGAGGCCACGCTCGGGTGGGAAAAATCTCCCGGATCTCTCCTCCATCTTTTCCTGCAGTTTGTGTAACGTTATGATCGGCAGTTCTCCCAATTCTTAAAAAATTAATTACAATTAAAACAATTGACCATCAAACATCTTGCAATTGGGATAATTAATGAATTTTAATTCTTAATTAAATTAACAAACCTTCAATTACGCCAGATAAAGCATTCGGCGGAGATCTTGACATTTGCTGTTTGTTCAGCTTCTTCAAAACTTCGATGTCCCTGATTATAATTAAGTTATGAAGAAAATGCATCATCTATTTTTAAATGTTTTAATTGTAAATTAAAAGTTAATTACTCGCAAAAACAATCCCGGATTGGATTTCCCTGTGTATAGGGGAAAAGCGGGTGCTTGACGATTCCCGCGAGACCCACGTCTTTCGCCACCTGCTCAGTGCCTTTCATGTATTTTTGGTACATTTCGCAAGGTGGACACCCTGACCCTTGACCCGCTCTGTTTTTCTTCATCCTCGCGATCCTCCCGGAAGTCACTTCCGCAGAAAAGTTGTCAGTTCCCACCGTGCCCCTGGGTAAACGCCCTTCACGGGCTTGTCTGTAACGCAGCTCATTTCCCTCCTTAGGACCTAGAGAGATTTAAAAAGCAAAAAAAAATTAGCAAATTTCTAACAACGTAAGACGCCATAGGTTCGAGAGAAAAATAGAGTTCGAGAAGCATCAACTTACCCTGTCTCATATTACCCTGATGATTTTTTCCAACTTAAGCTAAGATTAAACTTGACTTAATTAAATGTAAAGATATTAAACCTACAGCGCCTTACGTTAATTAATTAATTATTATCGTTTCGTTCAGTTGTTAGTGGACGTGAAGTTTTTTATTTCATTTGAGAAAACAAACAAAGATCAATTTTTGGAAGTTGAGATTGTAAATGTCAACTTGATTTTTCTTATGGAATTTAATTTTTAAATTAGACATTGCAGTTGTCACAAGGTGCTGGATAATTAATTGGACCACTACCGCAAATTCCTTCGTAGCCTCGCAGGTAAATATCAATATCCTCCTTAAGAATCGGGGCCTGTATCGTGGTCTGGGTCTTGCGGAATTCTGCGTGGTCACCGTCCCAAGGTCGGAGTCGGTCGGGACGCTCCCAGGGCTTGGACTTGTAGCAGTAACGCCAGCCGTCCATTGCTTGCTTCTCCTGAATTAAATTAACAATAAGATAAAACAATTAATTATTTTCTAAATAATAATTATGACATAACTTTTAAAAGTGATTTTTTACCCGAACGAGCAATCGATCACGCCACTGATCCTGCTCGTACGTCTTGGTGCAAAATCGGTTGCAGAACGGGGCGTAGTCGTGGTTCATGATGGTCTGGAACCTGGGCGTCTTAGTGCCCTGACCCCGGTTTGTTCCACGGCAGTACTGGGGCTCCGTATTGCATTTGTAGGGGTCGTTACACCCGCATTGTCCGTAACGTAATCCAGTGGCAGCTTGCAGAAATCCACCCTTAATGAAATTAAGAATTCAAATTACATAATTAGTAATGTACAAAGTGATCATAATCAAACTAATTAATTAATTACAGCGCTGCAGTCCTCCGGGCAGACATCTGTGAGTACCGCCTTGGGACTCATGTTCACACAAGGATCCAAGAAAAGTCGGTTCGTCTGCTGGCCATATGTAGTTCCGAACTTATATTTGTACTGCATGGGACCACAATTAAATAAATAAGCCATTATAATTTTTAATTATTCATCAATTATTTTGTCAGGTATCATTTTATGATTGTTCCAGATCCTACCTGGGGGATGTAACCCATGTAGCCAGGAATCATGTGGGGCTCGGCAGTCATCCTGGGGCCATTGTTCGGGAGACAGGCGCACTCCATCGTGGAAATCAAATGGAAATTTTTATTTGCAACAAGAAAAGCAACAAAGTCCTAGTTTTAACTCGTCAGGGAATGTTTTAATTGACTTGAGATCAGAAAAAAGTCCGAATTCGAATGGATTTCTAAATTAGGTACGAACGGGTAAAGTATCCTACAGACCTAGAGAAAATTGTGAATGATTTTATAAATCCGAAATTGTGACAACTTGCCGATTTCTGTGTCCCCATTATCATCATCGCGAAAATGGAAAAAATCAAAGAAAATCTAAAGTTGACCTTGACAACAACGGAATCTTAACCTTAATCATATTGGTAAACGGTGGCGTAGGGGTCATGTCAAGGTGGGGCTTGCACGAGTAACGGTAACGGTCATTAAGCATCATAGCCTTGTCCTTGGCCAATACAGAAGCAAATATTTAGCATTTCTTCATGTATTAAGACAGAAGCGTCTTTTTCTTTCCCATTCTTATTTTTTCCAATCTTATTAACCTTCTTATAAACAGTAGTTTGCAAACATGTCAATTTGCCAATTCTTAACATCATCTGCTTCCAATTGACGAGCGCGGAACACCGTTACGGTTTACGGTTACATGACATTATCTACTTTTATGTTAGAATGACGAAATTCGCAATTTTAACGATTTTCTTTTTTGCTCGAATTCGCTCCTTCCTGATAGTATCTTCACAATTCTGAAGTCTGACTCGTTCCATTCAACATGAAGCCATACGAAGATTCTCCTAAACTTCATCCTCTGCATTCTAATAATATGATTTATTATGACAAGCTGTCTTACTCATCTTCGACAAGTTTCCACTCCACAATGACAAGGACAAGGTTGAAGGTTATCGTTGGCTTTTTCCTCCATAATAAAATCAAAAATAAAACTGACTTTACTAGAGCTAATCAAAAATAGACGAGCTTCATTTTTTCCTGGATGCTTCATACTAAATAATTTTCAAATATTTTACTATCTTTGTTTGCTCGCTTTTAGCTAATCATAATTGCTCGAGATTATTGATGCTTGATACAAACTTACTTATGTAAGTACATATTTGTTCCGCACGCACATCATTTATCATCATCATGATCATGTCATGGATCATGCATCATTATTATGTATAATTATAATAATTGATCCAAAATTAAGTATTTTCGCGGAGGCGACACACTTTTCTATCTTTCCTTGTCAGTTGCCATAAAAGGTTCTTTGTTGGTTCTTCCAATCTAAGCATTAAAATTATCTTTCATTTTTCTATGCCGTGGCCGTTTCCAATTTAATGGCCCATTATTTAACTTTCAATATTAACTACAGCAGTCGTGGTGAAAAGCTGATAAAACTTGGTAAAAATTTATTTGTAATAAGAGCATCGTGGCAGTGCAGTGTGAACGTTAATGTAGGTAATGTGATTAAGTAATCGACACCACACTTGACAGGATTTGACCTAAAAGCTGGGTTGATCTGAATTTGAATTCGACTTGGTTTTTGTTTTTGTCATTGTAGTGAAAATGACAGTGACAACAGTAGCGGCTAATGACTGACTAATGAATACTGCATGAGCATTTAGTATGAGCGAAAGCCAATTACAATTATAATTATAACGACGTTTCTTATAAGAAAGTCTACAAAATTGACCTCGATCTAATCTAATCTGATACAAGAATGTTTTCTCGGTTGACAAGATAAAAGAAAAATATCCCACAAAACTGAGCTCAGCCCATTTTTTATTTTCGGTTCAGGGCAGTTCCTCCAATTATTTTCAGGTTTTTCTTTCTTTCGAAATATTGTAAATATGTACCTTTACTCTACTCTACCATTGCCACCTATTATTAGACAAAGATGACTCAAACCTCAAGAAACAAACAGAATTTCAACTTTGTACTTTTTTGTAGCTGATTTATTCTCGAACAAATTGGCTGACTTCTTTATTATGTATTTATGTGTTTTTCCTTGTCTCCATCAATAATCCATAATCCATCTATACGTATGTACTTACGTACATACGCGAGTAACATAACATAAGCTAAAGCACTGCAAAAATTTTCGCGACCAAATGAAGTGAATTGAACCACCTACATTTTTTTTCTTGGCAAGGATTCCTTCCGAAAAGATTTTGCCTTTCCTTCACATTTCCAACTCGATCCAACCCAAGCCAAAACCAACACACGCATCATCTCATCTAATAATATTAAGGTTATATTAACTATAGCAATTTATATTCATCATAGTTATCATTCTAAAATACGCCCAAAAAATAGGTTGCATTTGATTTTCATTTTTATATAGGCCATCATTACCATACAAAAATATCAAAGTCTGAGACTGAGATACGTCACATCACATCACATCACAAATAAGAAAAGTTCCAAAAACGCAACTAACGTGAATGAGTCAGGAAAATTGGTAACAGGAAAGGAAAGCAAAAGCACATGGCAGCTCCAACTTCCATTTCCAACTCGAAAAGCACATTTTTCTTTTCGGGACGAAAGCCAGAGCTATGGAGCCATCGTATCGCCAACCGCCAGATAAAAACAGGAGTAAAGCAAACTGCAAAGTAATGAGGCTTGACTTTGACTCGCGAATCGTGTCCATGTATAAAAGCACAGAGTAATAGGACATACATCTCCTAACTTAACGTGACGTATGGTGACCTACTGACTGACTACTCTGATTTGATAAAAAAACTTTAATAATATTAATATTATCATACTATAGAAGAATCTATTACGATGTCCGTTCGTACCTATCACATAATATCACCGAGTTTATTCGGAGTTCGCAAACTTCCATGTTCCATTGGATCCCTCCTATGATGATAATGATGAAGCCGATGATGAGCTGAATGGGAATGAGAATGTAGCGATCGTCAATTGCTTAATGAGATTTTGCTTCCTTCCTGTGCAAAAGGAAATCCAAACAAGTAAAGTGGCAAAGTAAAGTGGTGGTGGTGAGGTTTCGAGTGGAGTAAGTGAATGAATACTAGAATAGATTTTTGCGCATTAAATGTTTCTGCACACACAATATCAAAAGGACATGACATGAAGCCATGAAGGACAGGACGCTTTTAACAATATTGGATCTGTGGATCTTTCCACTTGCCTTTTCTCTCTGCTGATGAAGCATGAACAATTTTCAGTTTCTAACGGCCTTTAACAAAACAAAGCTTTGCTGCTGAAAACGACGAAAGTGCTTTACTTGAGTGAATGCTTTTGTTCTGGCTTGGATTTTTATTATAGCTACGTATTTACTCTGGTCTGGTGTCAATTTTGATCTGAGCGTGATAGGGAACAAATGTGAAGCGTCTCATTGAGTTCAGGTTGAGACGGCCACGAGCTGAGTCTGAGACACCTTCGCAATCGAAATTCGCAAAAATCCTGTAAACGCTACATTACAGCTTAACTTTGCTTTCCACTTTTCCACAAAGAAAAATTGCGAGGAGGAAGTCAACTCAAGTAAAGTGAAGGTAAAATCTGTGAACGAAGTTTAACACGAGCTCGCTTGTCTGAGAGTCGTCATCGTCAGTGGATCTTCAATTTTCTCCTTGCACTTGCCTCGCCAACATTGTCAACATAAAAACTCGTCGATCGCTCGTGGGAGACCTCTAAATACTTTTATTTTTATTAACCTGCACAATTACAATTTCCTTCTTTTCTCAACCACGAGCCAAAATCTGTTTCAAAAAGTGAACAACGTGGCCTTGAAACGGTCTTGAAAAAGAGATTTTTTCTCTCATCAAATCAAGTTCGAAAGAAAGAAACTCGTGAAACTGCGTTCGTGTCGTGTCGTGTGTGTACCATTACGGGTTTGCGGATATTTCCATTCCAAACATCTACATATTCACAATTACACATAAACATAATGCACTTGACTTAAATAAGTATTTTTTAGGTATTTAACATTTATTTAATGTGGATTCAATTTTTAAAGTGTCGCGTTGCACGTAAATACTTAATACGTATGTACCGAATAAACTCTCTTGTTCAATATTTAAAACATTTGTAGTCAGTCATCCTCTTGATTCAGTTCAGTTAAGTTTCAGTTTCGTGTCATCCTCATCAATTTCAAGACTACTTCAAAAATTATCGCCACAAAAGAATCAGTTTCGTTCGTGATCTTGCGACGATTACGATACGATTACATACAACTGCAAAATCAATTCAAATTGAAAACTGCCATTTAATCATTAATTAAACTAGCTTAAGACGCTATAAGTGTTAAGTTAAAACGTTCAAGTTTTCTAGTGTTTGTGACTTAATTTTCAGCTTCCAATCATAATCATGGACGTTATTGACGTACTAGGTGAGTATTTATTTTCAGTTTTGCTTGCCAATTTTATTCTGCTACTAATAATTATTAACTATACTAAATTATAATGGAATTATTAGGTTTATCATTTGCAAAGTTTTAGGGGCATTCTGAGATTTTATTGGTTTTACACTTGTCTTGTCCTCTTGTCTCAACAAGTTTGTTTGTACATTTACATGACTAGTTAATTGCCAGAAAACAAAAGAGAAGAGGAACATTTATTTTCTAGTTTAGTCAGGAAAAAGCAGATAAACATTGCAAAAATAAAATTTTCCACCACATCTCAATCTCAAAACACATACATAAGGTAATAAAGTTTCATTTGTTTTGGCACAAGACACGACATCATTATTATAATTATGTAGAAAGTCCCACTTTCTTTTTCTCCCAGAGACGCCCGAAAAATGATAATAAAATAAAAATGTTATTTCAAAAGGAAGAGAAAATTAGAATAAAAAAGTGCTCTGCCTCTGCCTGCATGTCATGTAGCCCCCTGTCCCATACTTGAGTAAGAAGATTCGCAAAGTTCGAATTGATGGTGGTGTGTGTTATTTTTAGGTGAAATCTTGGCAGATATTGAGAAACAATCCGCAGACACATTTTCTTCAGCATCAGAAAATAGGGCATCAAAACAGTCAATAAATCGTTCGAATGGTTCCAATGGGACCTCTGCTACTGATACCACCTCATCAGTAGCAGCGGCCGCATCAACTTCAGCTACTACTACAACAACTAAAAAGACGACTAACTCTGTTAACAGTAATTCAAATGCAACTTCAACTTTGCAGCATAATCAGGCACAAGCGCCACCGCAGAAATCCGTTCGTTTCACAAATTCAGAACAAGCCATCACATCGACGTCATCGACCGCCACAATGAACAACGGCAACAAGTCGCCAATTCCCTCCACGAAACTACTCCAACCTCACCATCAGCAACCCCTGCAAATCATCGTGGACACGCTCCAAGTGCCGGGGGATAGGTCATTCCTGCACTCTCCGACGCCCGACATTTTGGCACAGAATGGCACCAATGGAGCCGTAACGCCGGTGCCGGGATTGAGGACGCCTTCGCCAGGAGGTGGAAACATCACCCCTGGCCGGGTCAGCCTCAACTTGACCTCGAATGCGCCAAAATCCCCGAAATCCCCGTCAGCCACTGTTCTCAGCAAGACGACCACTGGCGGCTGGGCGCCATCGCCGAGACACGCAGACGCCTCCGAGGGAGTCCCGGTTTTCTCCGTTAATGATGACAATGAGGATTGGAACTTCCAGAGTTACCACTTGGACTACAAATACACACCGCCCCCAATCAAGGGTCCCTGCTGTGTCTGCGGCGATGGGATCATGGGAGCGGTACGACTTAATAGCAAAATTGCGCTCAATTACATTAATTATTTATAATTAAATGTCAAAGTTATCTTTATAGTTCTGCCTTTGTCCTAGATCGATATTAAATTTCGCTTTTTCTTTGCTTTTTTATCTGCCTCTTTCAGATGGTGACAGGTAGCTCAATTTACAAACCGTGACTTGTCACATCAATACTGTTTAATCTCCATTTAAGTAGACTAAGCATTCAATTTTTTTTATTTTCTTGGCTCGTCTATCGTAACGCATCGTAATGTTGTAAATCTCTCTCGTGGATGACCCGAATATCAAAGCTCTTGACAAAATGTGGCATCCTGGTAAAAATATTTTATACTATAAAGAATTTTTAAGCAATTTTTTAAACAATTTTTTAAAACGCATTTTTTTCCATTAAAAAATAAAAATTGATTAAACATTTAATTAAAATTAGAGCATTTTTGCTGCGTCCACTGCGGCGTGGAGTTGCGAAGCCCCAATTATACCGAGCATGGTGGACAGCCGTACTGCAAGCCATGTCACAACATGCTCTTCCTGCCACCATGTTGGGGCTGCAAGAAAAATATTGACGGGGTATTCGAAGCTTTTTGCTTGCTAAATAATTGATTAGCTTCAGTTAATTAAGCAAAGTACAATTAATTAAGTTATTTAAAGTAAAATGATTAAATATCAGAAATACATTCAACCCATGGGCAAAGTGTGGCATCCGGACTGCTTCCGGTGCACCAAATGCTCCAAGGTTCTCAGTCCCGAGAATTTTTTCCAGAAGGATGGAAAACCGTACTGTGAAGACGACTACCATGACCTTTTCTCGCCGAAATGTCACGGATGCAAGAAACCCATTAAGGATGTGCGTATTTTATTCATGAAAGAAAACATTTTCCTAGCAAAAGCAAATTAACAAAAAACCTTGACCTTTTCAACAAGAGAAAATGCAGATGGCAATGAAAATGTTTGGAATATAAATATTTCCTTCAGGATCGAAAGGTGACAGCCCTCGGAGGGAAAACGTGGCATCCCACTTGCTTCAAGTGCTGCAAGTGCAACTGCGTCCTCAGCCCCAACAACTTCCGGGAAAGGGATGGAAAACTGTACTGTGAAAAGGACTACAATGACCTTTTCATGCCTAAGTGCACCAAGTGCAACACCCCCATTTTGGAGGTTTTGTCATTAACTCATTACCATTACCTACTTGACCTTTGACCTGGCCTAAGATAAGAAACTTTCTCTAAATTATATATTTCTAAATAAAAATTCTAGAAACCCACCAACGCAATGGGGAAAACGTGGCATCCAAAATGCTTCAATTGCACAAGTCCTGAGTGCAAAAAAGTCCTTTCCCCGGACAATTTTCTGGAAAAGAATTCTAAGCCATACTGTGAAGATTGCTACCATAAGAATTTCTCGCCCAAGTGCGCCGGATGCAAAAAACCCATCAAAGATGTAAATAAATAATCACGTTATTTCCTGTTTGTTTCACTTGACTAACGTCATTTCTGATAGTAATGATGGCGACTTTATAAAAATTGACTTAATGATTGACATGATCTTTATAAAAAAAATATTCCACAGCCCAAGAGGATGGTACAGGCCCAAGGCAAGCCATGGCATCCCGAGCATTTTTGTTGCACCGAGTGCGGCAAGCAACTGGATCCGGAAAAATTCTGGGAAAAGGGGGGACTCCCCTACTGCGAGGATGATTACCATAAATTGTTCTCACCAAAGTGCGCCGCATGTCGCCAGCCCATTAAGAGTGTCAGTAAAAAATACCATTTCAATTTACTTCACTCTACTTCAAAAATTAAAATAATTTTATATTAATTACAGAAACCGCTGTACGCCATGGGTCAGTACTGGCACCCTGACCACTTCTGCTGCGAAGTGTGCGGGAAGCAACTTCACGAGAACGAATTTTACGAGAAAGACGGCAAAGCGTACTGCGTGGACGATTACTTGAATCTTTTCGCCCCGAAGTGTAAACAGTGCCGACTTCCCATAACGGACGAGTACTGCTTGGTCGCCCTAAACGGCGACTGGCACGCGAACTGCTTCCGGTGCCGGGATTGCAACTGTCTCTTGGAGGACATCAACTTTTTCGAGATTAATGGCGAGCCCTACTGCGAGCAGCATTTCCACGCTCGCCAGTGTCCCGACTGCATCCGAATTCGCAGGGCGCAGAACAAATACTTCGGAATTGCCGAGGACGCTCCCATGCAGGTTCGAAAGTGGGCGTCTCAGGTTTCCCTGAAATCGCTCGAGCTGAATCAGCGGCCCGGTTCTCGAATGTCGCAGTATTCCTACACATCCTCTAGCTACGAGCTGGGAGGTCGCGCCACGCCCACTAATAATCAGTCATCCAGTGCCCGATCCTCGTACATCATCCCGATTGAAAGGGAGGGCGGCGGTGGAGCAACGACCTCGTCCAACGGCCTCTACCACATTCACGATCACAACGGCACATGTCTTCACGATCACGAGTTGGAGGAGACGATCCAAAGATCAAGTGCAATGTCGCAGCATTCTTCGTCGTCATTAGCGGAACAGAAATCGAGGGCAGCGGCTCTCGGAGGGAAATCAGTGGGATGGAAAAAGTCGCAGGATAACATGCAGTACATTGCCAAGAACCAGAGTCCCTACATTTACAACGAGCCAGGAAAGTTTCCCGTGCTGGACCCAGGCAAGCATATACGATTTGAGGAGGTCGTTACTAAACGGGAATACGAAGCTGTTTCAAAACACTATTAAAATATAATTACTGCAATTAAACATGTGGAAATCTTGTCACTACTCTTAAATTTATGTAAATCACTTTAACTTGAAATAATTTTATTTTCGATGATCACTCACTATTTTAAGAGTTTCGCTTATGTAATTAAGCTTTCGATTATTTTGCAAGCGGTTTAAAAAATCCTACTATGATAAATAATAATTAACCCTTGCTTTCTATTGTCTTCTTCACTTAAAAAATTGCATGAAATCCTCAGGTAAATCTAAACTTCTCGAATTTTAATTATTTGTGATTAACTAACATAACATTAACATGCTAATTGATAATTTAGAATAATTTATGTGTGCTTCTTTTAAGTTGTTATTGATGTCAATTAAAAAATGTATACGTACATACACTGAAAATTTTACTGTTAGTTAGTTAATTGATGAACAGAATTAAATAAAATGACAATTACAATAATGGTACAAAACCCGGAAAACTTTGGAGGAAAAGTTAAGAAACAAAATTTTATTTAACTGATAAAAATGCGATTTTTATTAACTAACAATAAATGCTTTGTCGTCAATTTCAAAATGACTTAATTATCGTTATTAAAGTAATTTTCGGTTATTTATGACGTTGATAAGTTTAGCTGGATACTGCCACTTCTTGCGCTGGCTACTTCACCAACGTTCTTTTTCGCACCTCGGGATGTGCTAACAAAGACAGCGGATTTTTTCTTATTTTTCTGATTTGTGTCAATTTCCATTGGAGCTTCAGATGCATCATTGTCCACACTTCCATTGCCCTGTCGCGCTTTCTCCGCCCTTTCCATTTTTCTCTCTGCCATCGTCTTTTTCAGACCTTTCATGTTTCTCGTGGGCAGTTTGCGTAGATCCTGCTTACCAAGGTGCACGCGACCCAAAGTACTGCCAAAGACATCCTTCGTGATATTTTTCTTCTTTTTCGGTTTCAGTTCCTTGGGCTTTTTACAAGCAGACTTGAAAATATCCTGAGGCGCTAATCTAGTTCTTCTCAGCACAAAGTCGACGGACGGTCCCATTTCCTCTAATTCAACGTACGGCGTCTTCTCACCAGACTTGAGAAATTTTATTTTGTAGCCGCGCATCAAAATCTTGTCGTCTGTCGCCACAAATGACAGCACATGCTCCAAACCGTCAACGCGAATGTTTGTCACTTCCTCCCCACGGAAGAAATCCACGAAAAGATTTTTCAATCGGAAGCAATCAGACGATGGAGTGAGAAACGGCTCTCCGGCAAATGTCAGACAAGGCTTCGAGCCTATGGCGAACTTGGGCGTTTTGAAGTCGTCCAGTCCCTTGTATTTCGTTATGCCGAGTTCCACCATATCCAGAAGACTATGATCGAAAAGTCTTCCTGTAAACCAAACCAAAACACACAAAAATCAAAATAATTAGTGAATTAGTCAGAAATGCATCTGCTAGGTACAAGGTACCAAAAAAGATAAAATTTTGCGAATAAAAGATAATAATTACCGAGAATAATGTTGTTCGGTCGCTTCTTGTTATGTGAGCCAAACGCGAAGAGGGACGAGTCATACTTTTTACACAGGTTTTCCATTTCCGTCGTCGACTCAAAAGGGAGGAACTCGTGCTTCCGGTTGAAAAACGCCGAATTCGGTTTCTGCAACTTCGTCTGTGAATAATCAACATAATTTGAAACAATCTTTAGTTAACTTGAAGTTGACAGCTCCAGCTTAAATTTAATTATTTACACAATCACAAAACATTTAATCTTCAATTAACATACCACATCTTTCAGAAACTTAACCGCAGTTTCACTGCACTTTTTCGCACGGATGCAAATACTAGTTTTGGTATTTTCAATTAACTTCGGCTCTCGTTTTATCAGCGCTCTTTTCCCACGGTGAGTTTTCGCCTTCCTGTAAAAAGTTTGACAAAAGTAAGCTTTAAAAAGTACTTTAATAATAATTAATTTAGTTTAACAATCCAATTAAATGTCAAAATATTAATCATGTCAAAAAACCAAACTTGAACTTACACAACCCGTTGAACGACACCCATTTTCCGGCAGTTGTTTAATTAAACTATGAAAGATGTTTAATTGTACTTTACTGACTGACACTAATCACTAATCACATACCTTCAAAGTCAATTAACAGCTTTAATTATAATTAACTTATGAACTCGACTTGATCAATGCACTCATACTCATGAAAGGACGTGCTTTCAAAATGCTCAACATCCTGACTGAACTTGAGCAGCTCAAGTTGAGCTGTGCAGCACATGTTTACCAAATGATTTTGAATTTCGGTCCAGTCTTTGCTGTAAGTCTGGGGCGGGTTGAGATTTTCTGGTGAGTTCAAGCAACGTCTTTGTTTCTGTTTCTGTGCAGTGTTCATTTCTGGCTCAGGCTGACTTTATCTTCAGCCATTCGAAACTCGAGCGGTTTGGCGCTTTCATTTGAAAAGTTTCATAACCAAAGCTACAAATAAACTGAATGATTCCAATGATGCAGTGATTAATGAAATTAAAATAAACTTATCGACTTCGACCCCAAACTCTGAAAGTGACGTGACCTCTGAGGTTTTTAGCGGGTTCGGTTAATAAAAAGTTATTTAACTAACCTCTCTAGTTAACTATCAAAATGCGGATTCCCAATCCTTTAACGGCTTACGAAGATTATTATGATTACATCAACAATAATCTGTCGTTAGATGGGCCAGGCTCGTCAACTCTGATTATGCTGCTAAAAATCATCTTAATTAAGTTAACCTATGGCTGCATTATAACCGCGTTACTTTTCAAACTCAGGGGATTTATAGGCCGGGCGTTCAGAGCCCTGACCTGTGGCTTCTGCGATGGCTGCGAATGTGATGGAACCGGTCCCTTCAACTCAAGGAGGTCAAGGTCGAGGTCGAGGTCGAGGTTTCCACATCGCCAATTCTTAAACAAACCGTCCAAGGAGGACAGAATCTTCAGGAAGCAGTTAATTGTCTTTTTAATGGGCGCAGCTTTTGCCGTCTTTTGCGTTTACACATTTCCGGTTCTTGGACGTAAAACTGAAGAAATGGAGCCGCCCACCTTGATCCACAGCTTCAGTAGCCACGCCCTGTTCACCCAGAATAGAAACGACCCACGGCGCTTATTCGTGATCACGCCTACGGAGAAATCGGGACTCCAAATCCCACGGTTAACTCGACTCGCCCAGGCTCTTTTTCCCAACCGGAAGTTCGTCACTTGGGTGCTTGTCAGCACGGACCCATCCCTTGGCCTGAGAGAAAGGTGGACATTGGCGCAGTTAAATGGGTGGATCACCAATGAAACCAGGGTCATGTCGCATCTGGAGGACCTCCGGGAAACCGTGGAGCGCTTCGGGATTCCCTTCGTTTTACTTTCGGGTCACGCCATTCATCACAGGAATGTGGGCTTCAGACTGGGCCGGAAGGTGGGGATCGAGAAACAATTCGTGTTTATGAGGGGCAGTCAGATTGGGATTTCCTGGGTTGTGAAAACCTTCCAGAGCGGGGTGTTCCATGTGACCATAGAAGATTCGTCATATGACTCGAGATTATTTAAACAAGTAATTTATTTTATTACATGCTAGATTTAATTAATTAATTTCAGTTAAAAATAGAATTTTTTAATTAGAGTTTTATTTTTTTATTTTTTTGACAGATCCAGAACACCACGCACATGTCATCGTGGCCAGTGGCTTTTAACCCGGATTCCAAAATTGGCTTAACGACACCTCTGATAAGTGGTAATTCAACGGATGGATATTTCGGTGGGAGTAACACTGAGCAGTTTGGAATGTTATCTTTGGAACACGGCAGTTACGCCCTGAATATAAAAGTAGCACGGGAGCTCCGGTTACGCCACGAACTGTGGAAACTTTCCACCGACGGGGAATTCACATCGACTCATTTCAACATAGCATTAAAGGACACTCAGGTTCTGGAGGGAACTGTAAGTCTTAATAGAATTAAATATTTAACTACAATTAATGTCAATTTTCCATTTCCATTAGATAGTAATTAGAAATATTTTTTATAGATCTACGTCTGGAGACTAACAACAAGTTTCACCCATGCAAATATTTTTAAACGACGGATACCTTTCCGATATGACCTGAACCAGACAAACATTCCCGTTTTACTCAACAAAGTTAAGCAGTGGTTTATCTTAAATCATAGAGAAGACGTAATTTCCTTGTAATTTTCTGTCTTTACTTAATTACTATATTTAAAGTTGCTATACTAGATACACATACATACTTTAAGATATTAAGATGCAAAAATCTTTAAAATAGTTTTATAACAAAAAACTTGTGAATTGGTGAGATGATGAGGCATTACATTCTTCAGATAAACTGTAAGGGCCTGGTGCTGAGTTGCACCAAATAAATTCGTAACATTTTTGGTTTTTCTAGGCATTAAAAATATACCTCAATAATTAATAATTATTGTCAAATACCAATTTTCGACTGTGGGATCAATCTGTCTTGTAACCTTGTACTTGAATTTGACACGACATAGACAATTATATAACAAAAGCCTAAGAATAAGAATCTCATCCTTCAAATTATCTTTGTTCTTTCATTTTTGTACTAACTACATAGACTTAAATTGCTTCGTAATTGTTTTTCATTTCAGGAATTTAGTATAAAGAATCTCTTTGTTTCTCACGATGCCCCACGAAAATGAAATTGTCACTTCCTGTTCTGTTTGCAGACTTTGACTTTTCGGAATTATTTAAACATAAAATAAATGTCCCGTCGTGTCTACCAATATTTAATTTGACAAGTCAATATAAACTAACCTAACTCCCTCAACTCGTGACACGGTGAGATAAAAATCTAAATCTAATCAGGTTTGAAGTTTCAAGTTAAGTAATTACATTAATTTGTAGCTGACTGCTAATTTGATCTTTAAACTTATTTTTTATACCTAATGAATATGTTCTTGGAGGAGTATGAATGAAAACAACGAAGCATAACGCTTCTCGGTCATACTTAACAATTCAATGAATGAAATTTTCCAACTGATTTACATCATCCATCATCATAACACATTTGTTATTTACCGTCTTTATTTTTATATTCTTATCGATTTCATTTCTTACTGAACTGAACATCTGATGAGACCCTGCGGCATGCCTGATTCCCTCTGACTGAACACTTTATCGATCGCCGACCGTTAATCGTTAGTTAATGTTAAATTGTATTATATTTAATACTGCGAATACTGCGATTTGATTTCTGTTTTCACAATCTCATGAATCTCATAATGACATGACCATCCTCACCTCTACCTCATAGGTAGGTAATAATGTTTTGCTAGGTAGATTTGTAAAAAACTTGCATCAATAAAATTGAGTTATCGGCATTTCAGGACAAAGACAAAGCCAGACTAAGAAATCTCAGACTCAGAGAGATTATTGCAGAATTTATGTGTGAACTTTAAAAATGAGGATAACGTGCTGTGAAGATGTGCGGTCGGTGGGGTGCGATCTGATAGCTACTTGAAACTCGATCGGTTTGCAATATAATTGCAATTAGATAATAAATATGACCCGCATTATAATAAAGTACAATTACCGGATGTAGTCGTTTCACAGAATGTCTTCTGCGCACGCTTTCAAGTCAATCAAATCAAGTCAATGTCGAAATGTATTTAATCATTAATGTAATGAATGAGCAGAAGTGAGCACGAGCAGGCATTTTTCAGTTTTTAAAAGATGGGAATTTACTTAAAAATGGAATGCGAACAATCAACAAATTACAAATTGTTTTCTATGATATGAATGTGTTTTATTTTTCTGACAAATCGCGAAATGAGGATTTCTTAGATCAAAACCAATTCTTAACCACTTTACTAATATTTTTTATAATAAAATAGTGGAATAAAATATCTCATTGTGCACAGACCACTGACTTGATTACAATTTAGTAATTGCACCAAGAACGTTGGTAGATAGATATTATATATCAATTAGGTAACTGTTTATTTATCGCAAAACCCCACAATATTTATTTGTATTTGCATTAATCAATGAAACTGTTCGTTTCTTAATATTTAAGATAATTAAGATAAACTTATGTATTTTAGATCCAATGATGCACTTTTCCAGTTTTATGATTTATCAATGATTTAGCTTGTAAACTAGGATCAGGACACTGCGCTCTGTGATCTGCGTTGTTCAACAACAAAGAATCTCTGTAATTACTACTAACTAATAATTTACTGATTAATGAAGTGTATCAAAATCAGATAGCCAAAGAACTTGTAATACATTCTGTAAAATGGTCAATGATCAGTGGTCAGTCAGTGGTCAATAATGGTTACCTAAATGAGCAAGCAAAGCACTGTGCGTGCGAGATTGGTCACGGGCACGATAATTCTAACTTTATCAGCTATCACATTTATTTACATCATGACTTAAAATTGTTACATTAATACAAAAAATATAACATTTGTAACTACTTACATCTTGTGGGTGGGCAGATCTTTTCCTTATAAATGTAATATTTCGTGGATACATCGTACTTAACATCCATACACATCCACATCCATAATTAATAGTCATCAGGTCATGAATCTTAATGTTGTGTGTATTAAAATTAAAACTATAATTAACTGCACTAGAGACTCTGTCTGAGTAACGTAACATCAATTCAATTCACGTATTTACACTTAAATTCAACATTCTTACAATTAATCCGCATTGTTGAACTCATCGTAACATCGTAACTTTCAACTTACTGATGTAATTCTTGTAATGTAATCATCAAGCAAACTGATGAAATAATGTCAAGTGAATCATTGAGGAATTGGTACAGCCAGCTACAATTACAGTTACAAGTTACAAGCTATGCACCAACAAAGACTTTGACATAAGTAACATAATGGGACTTTAGTCGAAGTGAAGTCAATTAAAACATTGTTGTAAATATGTAATAAATATGCACATACTTTAATACGATTGATTTTTATACATTTACCTAATTGTGAGAATTCCACTTCCATCCACATCCAACATCCAACAATGATGGTCACTACTTGTCAGTTAATGTACCTTTTGTTTTTCTAGTCACTGAAACGGTAACATCATGAAAAAAAAATAATTGCAAAAAAAATTCGCAACCACTTTAACATTGGTCATATAAAAAGGGAATGGGATCCTTTGTTCGGCATCAGTCAATCACATCACTCTCACAACTCTCAATCTCCTCTCTTTGGAATCAATCAAAATGCATAAGCTCGTGAGTGTTTTGTTTCTTAGATTTTAAAATAAAAAAGTGATTTTGTGTGACAAAAAAAGTTAATTGTAATTAATTTATTATAGATCGTTCTCGCTTGCGTCATGGCTTTCGCCGCTGTCGCCCTTGCCCAAGGAGGTGGTGGTGGTGGCGGTGGATTCGGAGGTGGGTTTGGAGGTGGCATCGGAGGACTTGGAGGTGGTGGTGGTGGTGGCGGCGGTGGTCTTGGAGGTGGTGCCGGATACGGATTCGTCAGTGGACTGACCAAGTTGCCCAACCTTGTAAGTTTGGCAATTTCCATTTTAATTGCAAAGTTAATTAATAAGATGGATAATTAACATTATTTAATTCGCAATTAAATTGTTAAAGGGATTCGGAAACATCGCCTCCGTTCACCACAACCACAACCAAATCGGTTTTGGTTTCTCCAACTTTGAGCACGGACCCCTTGGAGTTCGTAGCTCAGTCCGATGTAAGCTTAAACACATTCATTTTTCATATTTAATTAATGCTCCATTAAAATTAAAATTCCCTTTCACTAATAATAATTAATCTTTGAACTAACAGCCCAAATCCAACCCCTCGGAGTCGGCATCCCAGTCGGCATCGGCTATGGTTATGGACTTGGACATGGAGGATTCCTCGGTTAAGCCGTGACAAATTACTCATCAATGCAGTTAACGAGTTTAACAATTTAACAAAATAATCTTGCATTAAATCACTATTTAATCCATCCCAGTCGATTCAATCAATCATGCAAGATCTGCCTGCCTACCTATGCAAAAATAAAATAATTTTTTAATAAAAAAAGTACCAAAAAATAAAAAAATCTATTTAAGATTAAGCAAGCATTTTACTTTTTAATCAACATTAACCAATTTTTTCATTCATTCTTTTCATTATGTGCTAAATATAAATGCATGCTGCTGCGATTTTCTTTATGTAATTAATTGGTAATCCGTAATTAGTAATTACCCATGCATCATTTTTTGCTGGTTTGATGGTCAACAATCAACAAAGCATAAATTGACAAAACTAAAGATAATTACAATTAAAAAAGTTTAGTACCAGACACAGAATGTCCGTTCATCGTCGTCCGTCCGGCATTTCTTTTCTTTCTTATTCTAGTGCATCGATTCTTGACCATCCACATCCACCAACCTTGACCAAAAAAATTATTGATAAATTTTAATGGTAAATAAATGCTAGGTTAGGTTAAACTGAAAAATAAATAACTTTGCGTTGTTTGTAGCTATAATTCTGCTGTAGACCAGTTTCCGTTTTGTAATGATTTCACTTTGCCCCAGTTCTGAACCTCTGCTGACTTAACAATGAAGACAAAGGAATTGCTTCATTTATGGTTTATTATCGTATGGTTATGGTTAAAGATGTTAATTGTTCTTGACACTCGTTTCCACTGTAAGTGTGAAACCAATAAATCGCCTTATTTTATGTAATTAATGTCACCTCCACCTAGTATATTGGTTCATTAGAATTTGATCGAAGTGAATTGAATTGACGAGTCATCCCGTATTCATCAAGGTATAATAAAAATTGATTCACACCTAAAATTGAATTCATACCTAAAACACAAACCCGTTAAAATTACAATAACCTACAATTTTACACACAAAAAATACCTAAAATCGTACAAATATCTACAAATAGGTGCGGAACAAACATTTGGTAGGGAAATGTTAGTTTTTTAGTAAATATGCTAGAATTAAATCGTTTCATATTTTAATGAGATTTGTCCACATACAAGCTCAGTTCGGCATATTGAAAGATAAGAGTTAGGTAAATATTTGAAAATCCGTTCACTATTGATGACTATGATTCTAACGGTAACGGTCGGTGGTGGGATTGTAGTGCTTTGATTTGTTTGTGAACCCTCTACGAATGATGATCTACGAATGATGTAAATTGCTAGTCACATTAGTGACTCACTAACTATTTAACGTTCAATTTATTAATACAATAACGTATGTATTAAGAGCGAAGAGTAAAATCCTTCACATATTTACATACTATCACTATCTATAAATTCGGAGAAAAGGGTAAAAATATCGATAAGATAATGATCATGAAAATGTTACGAGTTGCTAAATCCAGTTTAACCCCAGTTAGAGATTGTGTCAAATATTTGCTTTGTAATTTAAAGATTTAATATTAGAAGCTGATACTAACTGAAGCTAACTGATACTACAGTTAAGTACACATATCA
>VYYJ01002378.1:0-22057 GCA_021029165.1 Cyphoderus albinus | reverse complement strand
ACGAAGTTTGCTAGCATCCGAAATAGTAATATGGTGTTTGTAAATAATGTATGATTGTTTATGAAAGGGTTAAAGAAAAGCTAGTGAGCAACTGCAATACCACTTCCTTTACCGTACTTGTTGTTGATGATACATTATTTTTATCACTTATTTTGGGCAAGTATTGGTTTGAGATTTGATTTCGGCACACAGATTTTGAGATTAACTCATCGATAAATAACCCTTTACTACACACGAATGAGTGACGGGGCTTAAATGGAAAGTAAGAAATGGTAACTTGAACATTTTCAGTTCCTGGATCGAATAATCATACCCCGAAACAAAAAATTGATATTTTCATTGCGTGACAAGGAACAGTTCTTTCTTAGGGACTGGATTAACCTTATCCTGAATAAATCGAATGCGTGCGGTCTCGTTGCAACACCAATATGAAGTTTGGGAGCGTAGAGAATAGTGATAAACTTACTAACTCCCTTTAAAACATTCCCCGTATCATGTTTCCCTTCTTTACGGAGCATGCTTTCTCTTCCAAAACCAGGTTTATATTGTATAGTAAAAGTGAGGTTTTCTATTAAGTATTTTAATAATCCGGAGAAAGTGTTTGACTGTAGTTTTTGCATGAAACGGCATATACAAGTTAAGTGTACAAACCAAGAACCAAACTGCCTAAGAGAGGTATATACAAGTAAGGGATCCAAAGAATCCATACACAGTAAAACTCTTAACGATATAATGTGATTATATCGATTATGCTTATCACAATTTTTAGGCTTATCTAGTGATTTTCTGGAAATCCAACAACAGTAAAGTCAGATGATTGTTTGACCATTACGATTTTTACTCCTTAACTCGCACATATTTACTTGATTACGGCCGATTACAGAAGCAATAAGTAACAATGCATAAAAATTGTCTTGCGTATCTACTTTTAAAGACAGATTTTGAACTTACTGAGACGGCGGACGACTTCCTATTTTGATAATGATAATAATAATTTATAGTACAGTAGAATGCGTAGGTTGGTATCTGCTAAATTGTTCTCATTAAGACATTCAACATTACATTTGTGTTATTGAATTTGTGATTTTGTTTCGTTTTATAGCATACAGTACAAGCTGGCAATTTACCATATGCCGGTGGCGCCGCGGGCGGCATGCAGAACGGTGATCATCTAGCGGGCGTTTCTACCGGGGTGACACTGCAGCAAGTGAAAGCAGAGAAAGACCCAGGGCAAAGTTTTACAACAGTCACCACTGGTGTTAGCGTTGGAAGCCAGGCGGTTGAGCAACAAACGGTGAGCATTTTAAAAACATCTTAAAGTATAACGATGAACTAGATGGAAAGTTAACGATTGTTTTTTGTCACAATGCATTCAAACATTTTTTCCTATGTTCATATTTGTGGCAGCAAACGGAGCCCGAGCCAGAAGTTAGTAATGTAAGTACAGTAACATCGATAACTGGAAACGGTACCTCAGTTAACCAGTCAACTTCTACCATTACTCAAAACTCTAATGACGTGTCTTCCATTTCTGGGAAGAATCAGCCAAAGCGTCTTCATGTATCCAATATTCCATTCCGGTTTAGAGATCCTGACCTTCGATCAATGTTTGGGGTAAGAAGAAAATTATGTATTTCTACCTCTAGAATGCTTGAATTGAATACGCTTTTAACAAGGAAAATTAAAATGAATTACATGAAGGGCGGATGATTCTTTGAAAAATGCCCCTCGGTGTAAAGTTTCAGGAAAAAATCAGAAGCGAGTGTAATGTATTTGTATGCTGCGGTTCTTCCTAATAATACATTGCTTGCTTTAACTTAGGGAAATATGTACTTCTTTACTCTCAAAGAATAAACAGATCTCCTTCAGCCCACTTACGCTTAGTATAATTTTGCATTTAAAACTGTAGAATCACTTGGCGTGTCTATTGTTCGCATTCGTCCTTTGATCTTTTCACGCTATACTAACGATGACGAAGAGCACCTTAACTTTCTTAGTACTTGTGCTGTGGGGGTGCTGGACATCATAGAATATCATTGCTAAACATGAATTAAAGTCGACGTGTAATAGAGCTGAGGCAAAATTAGAAGAAGTAAATATTTGGCCGAGTTTTTCCAATCTGCCAACTCGGGTCTGAAGTTAGATGAGTATATTTTAGAATTAATGATTCAAGCAACAACCTAATATTGAAAATTTGAGGGTGAAATTTGGAGGACTGCATAAATCAACTCTGTACACAAAATGCCATCTAAATACTCAACTTGTTTTATGAGCAAGCAATGCTAAGCAGAGCAACAACACCTTTTCATTGTCATTTATGTCGTATCTTTAATTTAATTCTAGCCATACGGTCCAATACTGGACGTGGAGATTATTTTCAACGAAAGGGGTAGTAAGGTAAGTTGTGCATAACAACTTGAATCTTTCTCCTTCTAACAAATACGCGCAATATAACAAATCTGCAAGACGCATAATCAATTCTTCTAAAATATGGTTGGATGGATATAACTTAATGAATTTAATATTTCCTATGGTCATGATTAATTAATAGAAATGGTGTGTGGAAAGGAATGAAGCGCACTGACATTTTTCTGACTGTTTCCTACTTATAGGGTTTTGGTTTCGTAACATTCGCCAATTGCGCTGATGCGGAGCGAGCACGCGAAAAACTTCATGGCACGGTGGTTGAGGGAAGAAAAATTGAGGTGTGCATGAACTTTTAAAAGAAATAAACCATATTCACTATTTTGTTAATTATAAATAAGTACATCTTATACAGCTACAGTTTTTGACGACTTTTCCTTTTGAGACATTACAAGAATATTGTAATAATGCGGAATCTGCCATACATGTTGTAGTTTAAAACATTCTTATAACACCACTTATTCGTATTAAACAGTTTTATGAGAATACCAAAAGTTGTTCTGAAGTTGTTCTCGAATGAATGGACAGCAGCTTGTGTCAGAAACAACACTAATAATGCTACTTTGTATCGAATGGATCAAATACTTTGGTGTGATTAATATTATGTATTAATTATGGTTGGTCTAATTATTTAGTTTACTTGTTATCACGCTTGTTTACAACACATTTTTTTAGCATTTTGTGACTTGGTGGCCGGTGTAGTAAAAGTAGAATATTTTTTCGTAGTAGTAGCTTTTTGCATTACGTATCACGATGCGCAATGACAAGGTTTTATTTAGCCTCAAGTTCATAAAAGTTTGCTTCAAAGGCTAACTACTGAATTTTATATAGTACCTTTGCTTAGCTTTAAGGGTGCTTCCAGTCTACACGGAGTTATAAAAAAGCTCCAATTTTGTAGGTATTGGGGGAGGCTAGTTGTAGAAATGAGATTTAGTAGAGTGGATTGAGTACAGAACAACGTAAATAAAAAATAAACCGTTTGCAGCATTGCTATATCACTTGGTCTTATCTTATACCTTTTTGCGTATTTCTTCCCGACTGATAATATTACAAGAGTAAAAAATACTGGCATCTTCCTGTGGTTTGTTATAGTAATGCTTTGCAGCGTAGTCCACCAAAAAACTGAATTTTCAAAGACTGACGCATACAGCTCGCATGCTGAAATGGTTACTAGCGGACGTGTTTGTTCTGTGAAAGTGAAACCATTTTGTATTTAATTTCCTTTTTATAGTCTATAACTGTTTTTTCGTCTATCACTCGACCTCCCTCACACTTCGCACAGCCTTTGAAGTTGAATGAATGGATTGGATGAAAAACAAACATTTCTTACCTTTCTGTATTGTTGTTTTACTTTCTTCTTCACTGTTTGAACCATTTACTGCATGTCGGGCTAAAAAAAAAGACTCTTCTGCAAACTTTTTTTTGTCTGTATTCCGTCCATAAAACTGAAAATGAGGCATACGTGCTGAATCAAGTTAATTAAAATTGAAAGTCCATCACTAAATGAAATAGTTTATTGTGGGATTACTATGAAATCTTGTGAAAACAGGTTTGAAAAGTATATGACCCGAACTTAGAAGTCCACACCACACAACAGCGTTGATGGTGTTACAATTTAAGTCTTTGGGGAGCCATGCAAACCATTGGGGAATAAAGTGATGATGTGACAGTAAGTAATAAAATGGAGCAGGAGACAAAGGCATGAACCTACTGCAATGCAACCAACTCATCTGCTACACTGCATACAATGGAAGGAATTATCCAAAGTGTAAGTTACCCCTGGATCCATCCCACCAGTCTGTTAGATATCCTGTTGCATCAATATTTTTGCAATGCAGCTTTTACATGAGGTACCTCACCAAGAGGCGAAAAGGCCTTCTACAGGCACCCACCACACAATCAATGAATGCATGTTTGTATAACGTGATTAAGGATTGCTGGTAAATACTGCTTAATTGTTGTCAAGTTTGTCCTGGACAGCACTGTACACTGCTTAGATATAGTTTAATGCTGGAAAGTAACAAAAGGCTTTTGAAGTAGCTTTCACTTTGGAATGCGGTTAAGCTTGGCTTGACTTAACTGAAGTCATCAAGTAGATTTAATCTGCGGACTGACACAATTGTGTCATGAATGAAGTCTGTTTCTCCCCAAGGTAAACTCACTGCAATCAGTGCTTTAGACTTCTCACAGCCTAAAACAAGGATTTTTAGGAGTTCCCCTTAATGCTTGAATTGCTCAATGTTTTACAGATAAAATTTGTCCCCTATAACAAAGAGCTGCTGTTCTCACTGGAGTTCCTTATATAAACAAAAGTAAAATGTTCTGATTTTAGGAACGATGATATTTTACCCTTTCTTTCTAATTTCATTGGTCTTACATATTGTAGATTAAAATGTATAAATTATCCGGAAAAAGTCCAAGCTATTAGCTAGTATAATAACAGTTGTAATTAGCGAAAGAGCAACTTTTAAATACAATCGAAAATTCAAGAAGCTTGGCGTTTGTATATACAAATGACAATTTATACTGTGAAACTTGAGAAACAAATAGCATGATTATGGAATTAGGTACTAAATATTTGCAGTTTCCAAGAAATAATAATATCGGTATTCGGTATTACTCAGTCGCTAATGTTTTTTCTTTGTTTTGCTGTATTCATTTTCTTCTTTTGTCGCACAAAAATTCTTGTCATGTACTTGCAATTTGCATGCTTTTCGCCTTGTGTACTTCTCTTCTGCAATAATAATTTGACCAAGCATTTGTCTATATTTTGCTGTGTGAGGTTTACGAGAATGTGAAACTGGGTGTGTCCTGTAATAACGCACTGAATGGACCTATGTGTACATGTGTATTGTCTGTTAAACTATTTTCTTCGTTTATCAGCATTAACTAAAAGAGCAGTGGAATGAATGCTACTCTTATATTGTGAATGTTACTGGAATGTCGATGGTGGGAAAAGCAGTGAAAGCAACTTGTACTGTAAAGCTGCAATGGTGTAATCTATTAAAACGATATGACGATACTGAATCTCATTATCTTTCAATTCGTAACAGTAATTTCGATGCTCTCTTTAATAGGACCCCTTCTCGCTGTGTCTAAGTCTTCTATAAAATACAAAGTAGCATTATGTTGTATTTGACTCAAGCCCTATTGTCTTTGTATCTCTTTGAATATAATTTGTTTGCATAATTGAGACTTCTATAAAAATAACAATAATATTATATTGTAACTTATACTGAAGCATGTGACATGTCAAAGAAAACTGTACTCTGTACTTTTAGCATTATTACTCCCGTGAACATTTATGCATATACTCAAGATAAACGTTTTTTGTTGTTGGCTTAACTGTTTTATTGTATGATATTATGAATTGATTTCTCTAGGTGAATAATGCAACTGCCCGTGTTCAAACCAAGAAACCTATTGCAGCTGGGATTGCGAACGGTTAGTTGGGATTGCTGTTTCCCCAAATTTAATTACGCATTTATTAATCTCGATTTTGTTTTCATTTGCTGGATTTTACGTGTGTCTGTTATGTGTACATTTGCGTTCTAAATGCTGTCAGACTCAGGATAATTTTGTGGTTTCCACAATTTGCTTGTTCACGTTAGTATTAGTTCTGTATGCACTTTCACTTACTGAATCTTGGAACTGTTGGTATGTAGCAATGTAGCTGAACTGCTTTTTATAATGCCCGTAAATTAAGTAAGAGAATGCTTTATTTTTAAGGTGTAAATGTGATGTTGCTCGAGTTAAATTTTTCTACTGTTATCCATCCACCCTGCAAATCGAGAATTTTTTTCAAAATTAACAGTACAAATTCTTTCTGCTTTTATTTATCGCCAATCGCAATAATTTGAATGAGACTGTAATTGAGTAATGTACCAATTGTTTGATGGTACATTGTAATGAAAAATAGTGGGAGCTATACGAGGAGCGGCTATGTTGCAACGAGGTCTGGGTCACCGACTTGCCGGTGTAAGTGCTCACCATCAGTCACCTCTGGTCGGAACCAGTAGTTCAGCGGCGGCAATTGCTGCGGCAGCTTTGGCTCGTCAATCTTCACTGAATCTGAATGCGGCGGCTGCTGGCTTGCATGGATTACCCCCGTAAGATAACTTAGTGTCTTGTTTGTTTGACCTAGCGTTTCTTTCTCTCTGTCTTTCAAAAACATTAAACATTGATCGTTTGCAGATTAAACAAACATGACACGTTTCCGTGTGCAGAAGTAGTAATTTTTGTGTCTTTTGTTTTATAATAGTGGAGCAGTTTACTATGACCCTTTCCTAACGGCGGCTGCGGATCCTCGAGTACAGGTAATAAGTTGAACCACCCTGTTTTTCACATATGTTATTTTCAGTACTCATAAGCATCAGAATGTACAAAACATATAAAAAGTATGGATAAAGTAATCTGGAGGTTACTTACCCTAGTCCTAAACTACTCAAATGATATCAGATGCGATTAGATCATTAATTTTGCTTGGTTGAGGTTAAACTAATAAGGTTGATTCTAAATGATCGTGGACCATACTTTTCGAGTTTTCACTTTGAATGAATGGTATAATGGTGAAAAATACTCACATATTACTCTTTTCTTTCTGTCATGCATGCTACATGTGATTCGGATAGCATATGCACATTCAACCAAAGTTGAATTTATACAAAAAGGTATCAATATATACGGTATATGTATTTTTAAATGTAAAAACATTCATTCTACATTACTACTAGTACACCGTTTTAATAATTGAGCGTCATTGTGTAAAGCATAGCCACGTTCTTAAAATTGTTTAAGGAGAGAAATAATTTGCTTCCTAGTGAAAAGAAGGGGAAGTAAAGATTAAGGTTTATTGTCATTGTCACAAGGGTTTACGTTTTGAATGGAAGCTTGTAAAAACACGACTACTTGTCGAAGGCTTTAGTTTACTTAAGTATTGTGTTCGTAGTCGCATAATAGCTACATTGAAAAGAACAATGCAAGAGCATGGAAATTATTCTATAGAGCTAGCTCCACACATCCCTGACAAATGCATAAATTGAAATTGATCCTTCTTAAACACATACTTTAACCATAGAATTGTTTATGTTACAAAAATAAATGAAATAAAATACTTTGTTCTCAACTCTGGTAGTGGTTGGTAAAAAATATTTGGCTGCCTGCGAGCATGACCTTTTACTATAGCTTAACGTACAACTTGCTGCTTTCGTAATTGCGTCTAATTGACTTAAATCAATTTTCCTATTTAACGCCTGTCTTCGGAGTCTAGATTTGTGCTTGCTTGAGCAGAGAGAGCTTGGTTCAAGTTTGTGGATCTGACTGATTCTTGCTTTGTAGATTTACAATACACAAGGCAACATTCACATTTCAAAAAAATATCTTCTTTTCACTCGTTCTAATAATATAAAGTAAGTCGGCTGCTATGTTTCTCATTGATTTTTTCTGGCATGAAAACATCGCTCTCGTCGTCAGATTCCTGGCTGAGACGAGTAAATAATTTTACAAACAGTGTTGACTGACATTTGAGTAGAAAGCTGTGATTCTCTTGTGGGAGTACAGTTTGATAAGAGAAGTCGATAAGAAGCGAGACGGCAGAACCCAAGCTATATGCTACAGCTTGAAAGATTTTAGCAGAACTCTCCCTAGTCGGTCATAATATAATCGAATTTTTCGTCCATAACTGCGTCAGTCAACTACATGATCTTAGATAATGAAGGCGCATTTCAAAATCCTACGACTTATACTTAGTTTTGCGGTTTTACATCTAGCCTGTGCCAAAACAAGTGTTAAACTTATATATATGCATCAACGAATTCACACTATTCTCTAGAAAAACAAACAGCGTTTCTCCCATTCTCCCGTTCTGCTTCCGTCTTTTCCAATGATATCAAAAGTGAAGAAGATTTGAGTCGAATTCCCGTTGACGCATAAGTCGCATCTTAGTTGCTTTTCCGTTTCCTCTTGAGTGGAGATTTTCTTAATCATTAAGTTTTGCGCTACAACATTGAGGATTTCCACACTTTGTCGGATGTGCAAGTACGCTCAATTCGATGTTGATGAGGTTGTTGTTGTGACCCTTGTTGGAATGGTAATTCTCCGCTCTTTACATTCGAAAGCATTAGCTGAAGGGGAAATACTGAGTAGAGTTAAACGTTAAACGGGATGGAAATGTATAGATGCATTGCGTGCCTAATTAGCTAGTAAAATTAAGTAAAAATTCTTCTACTTCGAAACTTCTGTTACAAACAAGGTTGGGCACACTACTAATTGAGATATAAAAGCAAGCTCATCAATAAACAAAGAATGCATAATGAATGCTACACTGACTTTTTGTTTAATTAGGAATATACACAGACTGTAAGCCAGTTTCAAGAAGCTCTATCAATAATCTTCTCAGTATGTATATAATGTATTAACCATCAATTTTTATATAACCCCTAGTTTTCAAACTCATTTTGAAATGACAATTCAGAAGAAACTAGATTTGGACTGAAGGAGGTTAATATTGGATAATCGAAACTGGTAGCAACCTGGTATTAAATACTAGCAAACCCAACCATTGTTGGCGTAGATTGATTTCATCCACACCCGGACCAGAAACCCCTTTCTCTCCCAAGCTTTTAATTTTCTTGACAGTCATTTTATGTATGTAATATGCATTGAGAATGAGAAGAAGAAGAGTTTTAGAAGATAATAGAAGAAAACTCACCTCCGCGGAGAACACGGGATACGTATAGATAATGCATTCGGTCGTAGGGTGCTTTTTCAGTTTCATTTCACACAGACTTTTACTTGTGCGATGAGGATCCACTAAGAAAGGAGAAAAGTGGCAATTTTACGGTGGCTAACCGAAACTGAAGGCGAAAGAATTATGTTTCTTCTTGCTCATTTTGCAATTTAACTGAATAGTGTAAATAGGTACCTACTTATATTCTGAAAGTTTTTCTACCGATACTGATGAGTTTTCTCCTTAGGCCATGCTTTCAGAGAGGCTGAACTTTTTATGGCTTTCCCCATATATTTTCAACTTTTAGCGGGTCTGTATAAACTGTAAGCAGTAAAGTGATATTACGAACAGCAACTGATGCTGACTTACACTTTTAGTGGAAAGTGATACATATCAAGTCCGACAGGGAAAGTTTTAGTGTATCCAGCAAGGGAGATGTAATGTAAGTACTGCAGAGTTAGGGTACAATCTCTAGCAACTTTCGTTTTACGAACTGGCCGGACCATTTGGCAAAGAGAAGGGGAAGGTAGTTTTGGGAGTCAAAAACATCGCCTTACCTTTTTTACGAATCTTCATGTAGACCGTGTTTGGGCTGAGTTTGGTTTCTGTCACTGTAGATTGGCAAAGTGGAATTATGTGTTAGGGATGTAAGTTTCTGCAAAGTGCTTGGTCATTCCCTTTCTAATAGACGGAGTTTAATGTTTCATTTCAACAAAATTTGGATCACAAACGTTTTATATTATTAATTCCAATAGTCTTTGCAGAGTGATGTTAAAATGGAAGCAATTCTAATCTGAGAACTAAGCTTCGCTGAACAAAGCGGGTAAACGAGAAAATAACTAGGAATGGCACCTGAGTATATATAATGTAATAGCCTTTGGTTTTTCTTGGGACAACTAGAGTTTTATATTCACTACGGTTCTTTAACCGACAATATAATTTCACTTATTTTTTGCTAAACAAAAGGAGGGCTTGTTCTGAATGAACTATCTTTCTCCCATTAAACGTTTTGCGGTACAAAACGAAGCATTCTTGGAAAGCACCTTACACTTGGTAATAAAAGTCGTGGTGCTAACAGCTCACGTTTTGGGAGTGATATATTGTCTTAGAATAAAAACAACAGATTACGCGGCATATTAGTTACAATGAGTAAATTATTTCATGCACTATAATGTACTGGACTTTTAATGGGAGGATTTTCTACAGATGTCTCATTTTATATTAATTCGACTACTCTAGAGAAACGAATCCGAGACAAGCAGTAAAAGTATTGAAGAAGCTTATCGTTTCATTTCATTTGAGATCTTTCGTGAGGGAATTTGTGTAAAACTTTCCTTGGTTTTAAAATACGCGATTTGGAGCACTTAACGGAGGTATATGATATCTATTGTGCTATGGTGTGACAGTTGAAGCGCAGAAATAATGGACGTATTTAGAGCCTTTGTTGCATAATCTTTTGTGAAAGAACAACGTGAAATAATAACAGCAATGTAAAAGAATAATACGACTTTTTGGCTCCGTTCCATATGGATTACAAGTAAAAAGTACTTACTTTACTAGCAGTTCCGTGTAGGAAGCTAAGAAAGGAGGTTGGAGCTAAGTTGGTAAAATTAATGGAGCAAAGAGAGTGCTTTGCAAAATCGGCATTCTTTTTTCCTTGTCAGATGTCAGGTTTTCTGAGGGCTCATTTGTAAACTGGATGTTTTTGTTAACGAAAGGAGTTTCTTTGATCTTGTACGTAGTATGTAGATGTGTAGAAGACCTGCTTCAACTTATACATATTTGCTAATGCTATCCAAAAGTTTTTCTTGAATTTTGTAATCCCAGACTAGAAACCGGGAGGTAACTTTAAATTTTTCATGGGTAAGGAAAATGCAAGTTATGTTTTAAGTATGTGATACGATATATTGAGTAGACTTGGCCAACATAAAAGTGTCTACTCATTTTAAATAATAAATTACATGCGATATAAATGTCCACCTAAAAAATCTTTTCAGCATTACCTGGGCCATCCTTTGAAGTTATAAAATGTTTCAAAAATGTTATGATTTGATTTAATGAATGGACGAAAAATCTGGACCTTGAATTCTGTAGACTGTAGCCGGTAGTTGGTAATTCAACTAATGGAAAGAGAAAGAATTGCTTCTTGAAGCAGAAAAAGTTAAATAGTGAAGCGAGTGAATGTAAATTAATGCATCAAAACCAAAGCCAAACATGAGCATGGGCGGTAGTGTACCTACTTCGTTTCTACTTTACTCAGAGAGGTTCAGGTTCCGTTCTCCTAACATGAAATATAACATGAGAAGCAGCCTGATTTTTCCTTCAGTCTCCGGTAAACTGGTTTCTTTTTTGCTCATCCGGTGCAGGGAAATGTCCAGGAAGCATATATATACATATTTCTGTTTCTCCAGAGTGAAAGTACACTGAATACTTTAATTTTCTTCTATTACTTTCATCATCCATTTGCCTCTCTCGTTCGTCCTGTGGTTGCTGAAACTTTTTCAGAGGTCTCAATAGGATATCAGAAGTTCCTCCAGCTTTCTGCCAGACTTCTATGTATTTGAAGTAGAAAATTTTTGTTACTTTCGCCCTGACGTCCGCTAGTAGGTTCTTTCCCGGGTAGCGAAACTTGCCAAACATGTAGGAAACTGGAAAAATGTGCAAGTACAAACAATCTACTTATGTATGTATATAGCTACGCTACTTATGTGGAAAAGAATGTTAAGCGACTTCTTAAACGTAACTTTTTTCAACGTAGAACGACAAAAATCCAAGAATCCAGAATTGTAGGCATTTTTTTGCTTGTCTTCAAGGCGTAAAAATGAGAAAGAATGAAAGCATTCTGCTCTGAAAGGAACAGGAATACTCCTACAACCACGAATCAAAGAATACGTATGTACACGACTCATTGCTAACACCGAAAATCGATTTTTCTTACCCCGTTCGCTAACATACACACGCTTATCATAATTCAATATTACTTGGTAGCAGGAATGTATGTTTTGCTTTCTAGCTTACCCAGATGTTACAGATTCTCTTCTCCGTCATCAGGATTTCTTCTTTCGCCATAGCACAAAGACGATGGCAGGACTGCGAAGAAATATTATGTTATGTGTGCGGGTGAAATAGTGAGCGAGAAAAAAGAAAGGACTTTGCAATAGAGTAGAATAATGGTTTACTCTAGTGTATTTTGCTCCGCTTCAGTAAGGGTAAACGTCCATTACGGGAACATGGCAAATTTTGCTCCGTTCCTACGCATACGTTCATGAAGTGATGTTACGCATGTGAGTATTGGGCAAAAAGATGTGGACCTATCTTCGTCATGTAATAATTATACCCAAAAGCCCGTTGGATATCTGCTTGAAGAAGTCGTGCTGCATGAAAAGAAAAGAAGACTAAAGATTTTCATTCTACGGCAAAATTTTTATGCTTCCACAATGCTACATGGAAGGGGCTGGCTAATATAACGATCGTGCGTTTCCCAAGGTTTCGCCTTCAGACTTTTTCCTTTCGTTTTTGTTCCAGATTTTGGGGTAGAATTCAAGCATCTTGTATGCTCTCTACCACCGCTTCTTTCCTTAGGTTTGCATCTATAAATATAGTTTAATGTAAAAAAGTATTTTAGTCTTCCTGTAGTAGAACTAGTGGAACATTTCTTTTAAAAAGGAGACGAATTACAGTCCGAAATGTTCTTTTTGAAGACTGGTCTTTCTGTCTCCTTCACTTTACTTGAATTGCATGCGCATGATGGGATGAGAAAGGATCTATTTTATTTTGAAGTTTCCTTCTTTCCTCAATATATGAAACATATGGCGAAACAGATTTTGGTTCTATTTGCTTTTGTTCTTCTTTGTCTGTCAAAAAATTCTTACTTAGCGTAGAACATTTGAATGTACTCTAGGAAGCGCTTCAATACCTTGTTTAGAGATCAGCTTTGGGTAGTAAAAATGCTATTTTTAAATCACATGTGGTATGGCAAAGATTATATTGTTCGGATAAACATTGCATCCTGACTTCCAACTAAAAAATACTTTGTTATTTGTCCTATTATTTTAAGATGCCATTTACGTGAAATTTCAGTAAGTGGAACCTTGTAGTAATTGAAGAAAACAGCTTTTACACACTGCTCAATGCATGAAACAACGATTCTTCCGCAAATCATAGCGATTTTAATTTTAAACTAGATAGTAGTTATCTACTTTTCGTAAAACCAACGTGACAAGTTACAATAATCTAAAACGGATGCAAAGATGTGTGTCGTTTGAAATGATATCAGTCTGGTGGTAGACTAAATGACTTTATGTCACTAAATTGCTAATTCCAATTACACAGTCTCGACAGAGTTGCGTAAACTGTCATCTCATGTCTTGGTTTTCAAAGAAATGAATTTCTTGCCGTAATCCTTAATCGATTGCATTTGCTGTACTAGTTGTACTGTGGTGATAAAATTACATAAATCTTATGAAGTAACGCTTTCTCTAGGATAGACAATCATGATTTTTTTCTTTTCTAACAGGCATCCTACGCTGCTGCTGCCACTTACACTGCAGCTGCGGCTAGAGCCGCGTATGCTGGTGCAGCAGCGGCTGCTCAACCAGCTGGAGTTGCTAGTTTCGTACCCGGGTAAGAAAAATATGAAATATGGAAAGTTATTATATGAAGATGTTAATGTAAGTATGTAAGTAATGTGAGTATTTACAGTGATGCATGAATTTATTGACTCGAGTTTTCAACTTTCGTTCATTTGTATAAACTGATCCAAAGACTTTCTTGGGTAGTAAATAACCATTCTCTGAATTATCTGAATTGGAAAGTACTATATGAAACTTTATATACTTGTCATAGCACGAAGAATAAACTAAATATGAAGATGCCATGAGTAATCTTGAGAAAATTAGCAGTTGATAAAATAAATCGCGATGCTGCACCACACGCTTGGCTTAAAGTTGTGATGATGGAATTATGACCACTCACTCGTTAGACATTGAGTTGCACGTAATTTTGCATGATTGGTCCCTTCAGGCGAAACTCACAAACCATTTGACATTTGAGATGTAGAAAAGGAAAGTTAGTTGAAGCGAAGAAAATGAAATTTTGAATCGAAACGAATTGCTCTGTTACAGATACGGAAGGGAATTTCCGGAGACCTACCTAAGTCATCACAATATAGGACCGGTGACAGGATATGGGGTAAGTTAAGGCAGAACGCATTGAAGCCATAAAATCTCATCTCCAAAGATTATTTCAATTTCCAATTCCAGAAAGAAGGAAATGGAATCTCATGAATGATGCATGTTTCTTTTTATGTGAAACAGGCGGCCGTCTACCGAGGTGGCTATAATCGTTTTGCTCCGTATTAGACATGGAAGTCCAAAATGACCATTTACCTACGCACTCAAGATATTATATGACATGACAACGTTTACAACTACTCAATTTCGACTATTATTTTTGTTGTTTTCTTTCTTCGCTCTGTAAAGTTACTACTTATTTTTATGAGTCACGCATTTATTAGTTAGTGGTTTACGTATCAAAAAGTCACTTCCAATGAAGTTTAGTGACCAGAAAAGCTAAAAGGCTCTGCACACTCCAATCTAAAAGAATTTATTGCGGTGAAAGAGGTTAAAGTTATTTACTTGTGTAGAGTATGATTGGTAGTGTTATTTACACAAACTTTCTTTGAATTGTTTTCTATTTACGTGGAGTATGCGTTTATATGTTGAAGTTGTTAAAATGTAAGAGTCTCATTATTATTGAAATATTTATAATATTTATGATATATATGATTAATACATTATAAAGTTACTGTCTTTGAAACTAAATTCTCATTCAAAGGTCACTAGTTAGTTAATACGAAATATATCCTACGGTAATCAAATTATTACTGCTCAAACAGAAATAATACTTGTAAATTACTACAAGTCTAAACGTTTCACAGGTTAGTGCGTATTATGTAAAAGAGTAAAAATAATTATTCTCATCGAATAAGCATATAAAGGAACCTCAGAACCTAACCATGCTTATCTGGGCCATTTTCGTTTTAGTTCCTATTAAGTAACGATTTACCACCATGTTCCGAGTCAAATTATTACTCGAAATGTCAGGCTTCGCCAACAAAACTGTGAGTGCAGTTAGAGCATGTTTTTCTACCCCGGATTCACGTTCATTGGCGATAGGCCTATGAAAATATGACCTTTCGAGAGACGACCGTGGCCCAAATATACATTGTTAAATACTGGAGCTCTTTGAAATTATTGTTGTTTTGAAATTTACAAAAATGAGGATAGTGTTGTCCATAGCTAACAGTAACTAATGTTTTACTGAAAATATTTATGTATGTTATCGAAGAAAAGAAGACCCCAAGTTAAAACAAGCATAATAAGGAGTGCCAAAGTCATACATTAATACCCTTGAGTCTACATAGCACTGATTCTTGCCATGAAAGCCGTGAAAATACTTTTACTTCTAGTTATTTAACGTTATAAACGATAGAAAATGTCATAAATGTTTAATTTACTTAGTTTAGCAAACGGCATTCTTCCACAAATAGTCTTTTCCTTTGATAATCTCTTCTTATTCAAATGTTTCTATTTAAGAAAAATACCATCTTGTTCTGTAGGTTGTTAGACTTTACTTGTCTTCCCTATTTGTCACTCCAATAAGTACGTTATTGATAATTGGTTAAAATATGTATATAACTTAAAATTCATTCTTAACAGTTTCAATTAGCCCTAAGAATTTGGAACGAAGTTTTCCACCTTTCACTCAAAATGCTCTCCTTTGTACACTAGTTGTTACGAATGTTAGTTTTCGAATCCAAACTGCTGGAAGTCAATGATCTGCTGAAAACCATGTTTCAGAACTAAGCGCGTGATAAGTTAGAATTTACACCTAACTACTTAAGGGGGGGAACATTTTCATAATAACTCTGAGTTACTCATCTAGTTATTTCTCAGTCATAGTCGTAATTTACATTTGCTGAATGTATCCTACTTAATTATATTTTGCATTATTTTGTAGCTAATTTTTAAAACGACGAACAAAATCGCAAACGAGCAATGCAACACAGTAGCTGAATTTTTGAGTTTAGTAGTGTGTAGTTTGAAACAGTAGATTCAATAAAAATATTAAATTAGATTTATAATTTCAGAAGATGTTAAGTGTTAAGTTTACGCTCTTGCAGCTTGGAACAGTAAATCACAGGTTAAATACGGTAGATTTTATATTTTTTGTCTGATCGCAAAATTCTTGGTACTCTGTCCCACTTGCCTGTTTCCTAACTCGCGAACTCAAGCAAATTGCTTGAAGGCTTTTTGAACCTCTTCATTTCCTTTTTTTGCTCGCGAGTCAAAGAGTTTATGAAATGGAAAATTGCCAGTAGGTACCTTCGTCAGCATCGCGATTTCAAGGATCCGTGATGAAAAGAATCTACAGAAGCTTGCCGTACAAGATATGAAACATGACAAAAACATGTTACAATGTGAATCCTAAACTTTAATTAATTACGCTATAGATCTGTAAGGAATGTCAATAATAATAGAGAATTACCTAAAATAATAATTATAATCAATCATACAAAAATATCGTAATATACTCAAATTACTCATGCACTGGAAGATTATATTACCTATTCATTTTAACACGGTGTTTATATACAACCAATGGATATTATCGATTATTAAGCGTTATTTAGATTAAGAACAATTAATTATGTATTTATTATTACTATTATTATTACGAATGACGAGATATCTCAAAATATCTCAGTAGAAATGTTAAATTAATTATGACGCAAATCATATAATAAACAAATTCCTTTTTGAAGTAATCTTGCTAGTTGTAGGGAAGTTGAGAAGAAAAATGTTTTGATGTTTCAGAAAACGTTTATTATGTATGTACCTACCACATGAGGATTAAATTTAAAATTGATAGAAAATAAGCAAAATATTCGATGATTGAAGGTAAATTGTACACTATCTTCAAGTTGCTTAAATAAAAATCGTGATTAAAAAACGAATCTGTTGTTTTAAAATGGTTTACGTTACATCTTTATTATAAATTCTCCAAAAATTGGTTGCATCTTACAAAGCGTGAGAATTACATGGTTAGGGACAACAATTAAAAGAAGGCAGAAGTGGTTTAAAATTATTACACGAGAAAAATATTTTTCCCCTGAAACAGTCATAAGATCACAAATAATAAAACATGGAATTATGATATGCTCCCGCTAAATAGCCAATTCATTTTTTCAGATCATTAATTTTAAAACCAACGCTACGTAGTAAATTAGCTGATGGACCAGATGGGCCTGCAAGACAAAAAATAAATAGTTTGCACACATTTTATAACACACCTCGCCTTAACAACTTATTAACCGCAGAAAATCTGTGCAAACTATACCTTCTTGACTTCGGAATGATTCCAGCATATTCGTTAATGTGTTCATGTCCACGTCGTAAGGATCAACTGCTTGAACATCATCAAATTCTTCGAGATCTTCGACTTTTGTTGTTGCCGCAGATCCATGAACCTTGGTTTTCTTATTGGCAGACGTCGATGGACCGGAGGAATTTGAAAAAGTTTTACCAACTTCCGTTTCAGCAAGCTCAGCATCCATTTGACCCATAAACTCAGCAATTTTGGAACCTTTCTGCATATTCCGAATTTCCTCCAAATTTAAATCAATCTCATCCTCACTTCCGTAAGAATCATCCGATGCGTCCCAATCCTGGTCTCTGTGGCCTAAATCTGCAATTTTTTAAAATTTAGAAATGAATTTTGCACGAAGTACGCCTTCAACACAAGATCAAAAATTCTTTTGGAGCTTTCATACCAAGCAATAGTTTATCCATTGCTGAGACAAATTCATCCGCTCGAAAATCTAACGGCTCCAACATTTCTTCTAGCTCATTCTCAGTGGAAACTCCATTAGTATTTTCATCCTTTGAGGGTTTGGAAGTCTGTTTTGGCAGAACATCGTCTCTGCAAATAAATATTATAAAACATACAGCCCTTACTTTTTCATTTTAACTTTTACATTCGATTCAAAATACGTTATATTAAACATCTATTCACCAAAATTCGACAAATAAGAGATAACTTACTCAGGCAGTTCAACTCCCTCAAAGTCAGATATTTTGTTCATAAATTCCCGTAATTTTTTAGGAATTTCCTTTGATGACAAAGAACTTCCCCGAGTTTTAAAATGCTTTTCTAGCAAACTGTCAAAGTCTTCTGAACGTACATTCATCCATGATTCATCTGAAAAATAAAACCATTAGTCTCAATATGTTGCAATGCAATCAAAAACCCGAGATAGTAAAGTAATTATTTTGGTTGTGTACCATCATCTGGAGGCAAATTCTGGCTTCGACTCTTTAAACTTTCAACATCAACCGAAATTGTATTGTAAGTATTTTTGAACTGTTTACGCATCACATCTTCGTGTTCCAGGCGGACGCAATCTGTTAAATTATCGTTAAAGAACGTTTTCGCTTTATCGGCCAATTCTTTGTAAGGCTTGGACCCTTCGAGCAGGTCCTTAAAGTATCCCGTCTTCTTCAAGCTCTTTTCATATCGCAGCCAACCAGCGTGATCGTCAAAAGTCTCAGCGTTCATATGTAGTGGCTTTCCTAAACTTCCGACAAGTCTTGAAGCAACAATTTCAAATCCTAACGTCTAGAAATATGTACAACAAAATTAACTTAGTGAGTATAAAAATATCAAGTTGTAAAGACTTTAGGTAAAGTTTAGGGATAAAAGAGTGAGTTACCAGTTTGGCACCTAGAGTGTGAGCTTTCAAATCTGGAGAATTCGGGGGTGGATATGACCAACCAGATTTGGGATCAGGACGGAAATTTTGTTTGTGGAGCATTGCGTACAGACATCTGGTGAATTTCACACGAGATTTTACCAGACCTTCCCTTGGCTTTAACGTCTTGTATAGTCGCGCGGCCTGGTAAAGAGTCAAAGTAATTAAATTAATTACTACCACCTTATGAACCCGATGAAACTTAATTTTAACTGTGACTATATACCTTAATGTCAATTGGATCTCGGAAGTAAAATGTAGCTACACCATACGGCACTAAATTAGGCTCTTCCTGAATAATAGCAGCTAGTTTGGGTGGAAGCATTAAGTTCGCATAGTGAAAGTTTTCTTGCATTTTAGCTGGGTAATCACCAATTCGTTGGCGAATGCAGCTTTGAATATTTTCAGGGCACTTTGTTTTGTTCGAGTGGGCCTTCACAGTTGCAACCGCTTCCACAATTCCTGGAACACCTTCTGGTAATGGTCCTGTTGTACGGGGAATTAGGTGAACGGCACCGTTGTAAAGATAAACCCGCTGTGCACAACTTTCATCGGACTCTGCCCAGTCGGGCAAGAAGTCGGCAGCTTCAATTAAAAGAAATTCTCCGTCGTTGTCAATTACTCTGAAATTTTTTCAGTAATTAAATCAGTGCCCACGCCAAATAATAACCTGACATCTATCTGCCAATTAAAGCCTGTAATAACTGAAGTAAGGCACAATAAAAATGGTTTCTGTGACCTACCGTACAACTGCGCCTGGGAATTTAGTTGTAAGCTGGAGCAAGATATAAACAATAAACCATTCATCTTCAACATTATCTCCGAACTTGGTGGCCCCGTAGAGATAATTTATTCCAGGTGGAATTGGTGTTTCAAATTTCTCAACATCTTCCTTGGTCGGCAGGCGCAAGATGAATTGCTCTTGATGCCACATGTAATCACCAATTATCTGTTGAGCCGCCCCGTTCGCTTCCAGCATAAATTCCGTTACATCCGAAAAACTTTTGGTGTCTGGAAGAAACACAAAATACTCCACCCGGTCATCGCAACCAACTCGGTTGAACACAGACTTCAAATCTGCTTCTGCCATTGTACAATGTTGGAGGTGACGAATGTCGGCAGATTTTCCGATTCTTTCTTTGGCACTATATTGAGTACAGTTGGGTTTATGTCAACTTTCTTCGTGCGGCTCGATCAAAAATCAAATTGAAGCAATAGTAGAGTAGAGTAAGAGTCAGCTATTCGCCTTTGTATCGCCCTAGTTCAAAATATAAAAGTAGAAGTTGAAAGTTTAAATATCAACAATATGTACAATTATTTTAATTCATATCACCATACCATAACTATGCGGACGAACGAAGATGAACCGGAAAAGGCGTACAGAATGGTTAAAAAAAGTTGTGGGAAGTGGAACTATCTGATCCAAACTCCACATTGACAATTGAAAGCCAGTTTGATTTTTAAATTGCCTTTCCACAAAAGTCATACACAGCTAACACCGTAGATAGAAGCACTTGAGGTATTATATAATATACAAATGTAAATGTGTCTAAATGTCTAAATGTAAAATATCTTTTGACAACGATTTTGATGTGAGATGGTAAGTATAAAAAAGTTAAATTTCATTGGTAAAATAAAGACTGATGCTGTTTTTAATTCTGCTTTCGATTTAAACCCCAGCCCGGTACACACCTCAACAAACAATTGAAAAATCCAAGAAAAATGAAGTAAAGTAACAGAATTCTAGTAAATTGAATTTACTTATACAGTGGTGTTTGTGTGCTTTATCCAGTATTGTTACTTATCCTGTGTGGTTTTACAAAATATTGTGCCTTGTGTACAGAATACAAAACCGAAACTTCATCTTTATATCTGATCTGTGTTGTCTTGTCTGTGCATTGCATAGTGCATAAACAAAAGACTGGCTTGGCTGTAAGCTGTAATCGAGTAAAAGCATCAAGCAACTTCAAGCAAGCAGCCACCAAAAGTTGCGATGCGATGCTTGATGCCTGAATACTAAAGTGTAAAACATCAGTAAAGCACCACAAAATAGTGAAAGTGCAGCAAACCGGGATTTCTTTTGATAAAGGAATAGATCCAGCAAAAATATATTGGCTACCCAGCAAATCTACAACAGAACAATTCTCTTATACGGGAGATTCTCTTATCTGCAAACTTAATAAGGTTAACCTAATTTACTTTACATACTGCATTAAACCGTTTTAATAAAGAAATCACTAAAATGCATAATTATGCAATATGCATGCAAACAATGCCCGTATAGTTTAGGTAATGGCACGACTGAATATTATAACCGAAAAAGACATTTTCTGACAATTGAACTGAAGCATGTTTAACTGCGGTGCAAATTTTTATTACCCGTTGCATGTCAATCTCAATCCATTAACTAACTGATACATACATATTTTCCGCTTCAGTATAATCATTCATGGAATGGTTGGCGTAATTTCAAACATGATTGTGTCTTTGCAGATTTTAGCAGCTCACTTCACATCACATCATGTGCTTAGGCTCTATTAGAAATGGCCTTATTAACCTTATTAAATGACTTTCTGGGCTGAAGGAATTTGTGTGAAAGGTTAATTGTGCATTTTAAATCTCAATCAATGAAATAAGGTTCCAGAGTATGTATTTCATTGTGAACGAGACGCAAGTCGGAAACAACATTGCGACAAATTTAGAATCAACTAGCAATACTCAATCGCAAATATTTAGTACAGCAAACTTATTTTCTTGTTGTACATTGCCCCAATTTCGATCTGCTGCATTATTTGCCAAATTCTTGCCGGTTCGTTGCTGCAGGTGGAGGTCTCGTTGAGTTAATTGAATTTAACTCATTTGGCTTTTGTCATGCGGTCACTGCAGTGCTCGGCTCTACTCATTTTAACATGCATGCAAATGCAAGTGGTATGTAACAAAAGTTTAGTCAGACTATGATAAAAAACTTGAAAACTAAGATGAGCCATGAGCCTTCTTTGTGTGTGTCCATACGCTACGCTCCTAGGTAGAGAAAAAACTGACTTTTAGTATTAAGTTGAGAATGAAAGCCAGATGATAGGATGACTGCTGGTGAA
>VYYJ01002377.1:0-22060 GCA_021029165.1 Cyphoderus albinus | reverse complement strand
ACGTGAATTAAATTTTTAAAAAATCTCAAACGAAAATGGTGGCAAGCAACTAAGATTTGTGTATTACTTACGGACATCGCACAAACGTTGGCCACTAAGTCAAAGCTGCAGTTAGGTTTATGTACATCCTCATCCTCAGCTTACCGCGATTCAACATTCGGTTAGTTTTCTTCTTTTTGTTTATTAGTTGTGTTGCAAAAGAAATAAATGTATAGTAAAGAATAATGAAGTGGCCCTGACGCCGTCAGGCCGACTACAAAGAACTGAGAAAACCTGACGGTTTTATTAAACGATTCTTCTTTTTCGAAGCATCCAAATTTTTAAATAATGTGCGGAAGTCTCTCTGTTTTATTAACATTAGGAAAAGACTGAGATGCAGTAATACCAATGTTCATATATCGTCAACTATAAGTAGGTAGTTGTAATAAATATATGGACATGTGTTTATTATGCACTAAGTTTTGCATTATAGAGTCTGGTGACGGTAGCGTCTTTGAACAAAGTTTTCTGGTAGCCCCCAGGATGATTTGTCATGTTTCTTTCAAGTTAGTTTTAGTCCGTTAAAAATGGTTTGGGTACATGACTGGCAAAGTCACTATTTGCAAAGGTGAAGGAAGATATAAGTAACGATTTATTCAATTTTTATATAACAGCAGTTCCTGGATTCAATGAATGTACCACATCGTTTTTAGTAGAAACGCAAATAATAATAAATACTAGAAATGTAAAAAATTCATTGTTACTTCATTCATCCTAAAATGAATATAATACAATTTGAAAAGCAAGAAACGACAACTTTCCTTTTTCTGAAGGAAGATGTCCTGTTGCCTGCAGTGTTTATGCAAAGAACCATGTTTTGGGTATAACAAAATAAATAATACACAAAATCATATTTTGCAAATGAGGTAATCCTTCATTTCATTTTTTCAGATATTTATTTCATATCCTTAAGGAGAGCTCAGATTCAAAAAGATATTTTCATTTAATTTAAAACATGAAATTCAAATCCTTGTATAAGGTAAAACTTAAGCTAAGCGTAAAAAATTATCTCCATCTGTTACATTTGTCAGAGTAGACAATTTGAATCTCAAAAATCTATTCCTGTATTAAATAAAGCAATTATGTGTCTCTTGTTTCAAGCATAAAAAACCTGATAATTTTTCTGCTGTCACTTTTACCTTCACTAAAATGCCTGGGCTAAACACTAGAATGGCATCTAACAGAATTTTATAAGGTATGCATTTTTAAACTCCATAATCCACACTTGCTGCACGATCTCCCTCGAGCAAACACGAATCACGACCTGCTCCAAATATTACATATTAAATATTAGAAATTTAGAGCAGGAAATGCACCGCAATCAAACATGATGGGGTAATTTGTATGCATTTTGTCAGATTTTATAGCAGAATAAAGCATCCAAGGGTAATTAGAAAATCGCTCATAATTTCTTATGCCCATCTTGGAACTTTCTTCATGAAGAAATGAGAGTGGTAGTGTATGTAATTAAAAATATTTGTATTAAATATCAGCAAGCTTTGTCTAAAAACAGCAGGCATTTTTGCTTTTTTAATTGTTTAAACCAGACGAATACAAAAACAATATTGTAGTATACCTGAAGTGGCAAGTCACTTCCAACAGATCCTCATTTGACATTTAAATCTGTAAATATAATTTTTATTTGTTAGTTATGCCTGAGTGTAAAGCTGATGGTTGTGACGATTTATGCATTTAACAGAAAAATGCATCCGCGGTGAATGACTGGTGACAGCAGAGCATTGCACAGAAAAAGAAACTGATGATCACTTTCGAACACTATTAAGTCGCCTGCATAATATCTAACGTAATATTTTTTCGTTCTTGATTTTTTCGTTGATGACATTTTACTTGTCAGTCAGTTTTCATTTTACTTTTTAATATGAGAGGAAGGAACTTCTTTGGTATTACATACATCTTACAGAGCGACAGCAGGCGACGACGAAGGAAGATGAGTTTGAATTTTTGTGCATGTGAGTCAACCGTGAAATAAACTTTTTAAAACGTGGTTTTCTTCAAAAGCACGATCATTTTTCATGGTAATTAAATCTCATTTTTGCAAAGTTTGTCATGGTTTAGTATCGCATGCATGTCTGACTGTCTGACTATGAATGATTGTCAAAGAATCCTTGCACCTTATCGAGTGAATGCTTATTGGAAGGTAAAAGTGTGTGTGACTTTTAAAACTCGCCGTAAGTACTGAAAACATGGTTAAATTTTAAATCGCTGAACTGTAATGAAGAGGTAACAGAAAGTAAAATTAAAATGCAAAAGTACACAACATACATTTAGGATAAAATATTTAATTTAGCTCATTAGATGAATGTTGAATATTATATCAAACTTGAAAGTAGTACGATGTTGAATTACCTTGATAAATTTCCATGAACTAATAAAACAAGCAAACTTTGTGCGCCAACTCAACTAGGTAATTGTCTTTGCACAGCATGCAGTCTGACCACCCACACAGGTTACCCACTGCATTTCACATGACAGTCACTCAAGATTTTGCGGAAGTTTGTTTGACAATTATTTAATACGATAAATTTTTGTCTTTATTGCAATGATTTAACATTTTTAATGGACTTTAATAAGTCAACAAATACGGCAGCGACAATTAGAAAATAAACATTTTAAGAATAGTCAAATACACATAAATGTCTCTTCTTGAGTTAGGTTATTGCTTGTTTGTTTTACATCATCCTATTTACAATTAATCCCAACAGGTACAAGAAACTATAACAGTTAAGCAAACTGCATTTCGTCACACTCTGTTTCATGTAACGGATAATAATCATAATAACGCATCATTAAACAATGTTAAATTGAATTTACCTTTAAATTGTGGAAATTATATCACAATAAAACTAATGATCTGTGAGATAAAATGTATTTTATGATTTCAAAAACTCACATTCAAGTGACATTAAATCTTAAATCTATTGAATTGTTTCATTGGTTAGATAATTTTTATGATTTGTTGAATTACTCTTGAAATATGTGCTTGGGTGATCAAAAAATTATTATGGTTATGTTGACAAGTCACAAGATCAAATTTTGTTGCATCAACTATCAACTGACATGATGAGGTTATGTGGTACTATTTCCATTTAATGATGAGCCAGTGTTACAGTTACCAATAGTATGAAGTGATTTCTTGTTGGTGGCGATAATGAGTTTGATGAGTCACAGTTCCAAGAAAGGATCTTTTCCCCCAGCACAACTGCATTGAAATCGCACCCAGCTCAAGCATCCAATGAGTGAAAAGGACACTTCTTAGCGCCATCACTTTTGCAGCTTGTTCCTCTTCATCGCTTTCAAAAGGGGCTGCAGCTCGATTGAGCAATCTGCAAAAGAACATCAAACGCCAAGCCATTATTCTTGAGTAACTAACTGCATATTGGAAAAACAAAAGCTTGCTTTGATCAATGTGCTATAAACCTTTCAACAAAGGAAAAGCACAATTTTAAAGTAGTTTTTAATCCCTTTTGCCTAATAATCTTCCATTATTATTATGCTTGATTATCATTACTGCTCAACATGAAACAGGCGGTGGGAAGCCTGCATGATTTTACTTCACATGAATAATGACTTTCATCAGTGTTTTATTATTCTATGATGCATTCAACTTTTATACTTCAATACAATTTCCCGTTTACGTAACGACACCTCCCAAAAACTACATTCTTTTTTTGAATCTACCATAGCATAAAAATTAATTAGGGACAGAGGGTGATTTAACGGGGATGTGAGTAGCGTAACAGTTTACCTAAATTCCTTCGGCCTATTTGATGTTTTTGAAGTTTTAAACAAGTCGGTAAATGTTTTCAAGGAGCCCCTTCGCCCAATTGTTTTCTGCACTTCGTCAGCAGCCATTCGAAGTGAGCCACTTTGTGCAATCGTCCTTTTCAAAGTGGTCACAAAGCCTTCGTTTGTGCCATTGCCCTGTTTACTAGAAAAAGGAGGTTCAGGAATAGAACAATCCCTTGCCGAGGACTTCCACACGTTGCGAAACACGTAATCTGGGTACTTGCTCATGTGATCGTCGAGATCGTTCTTAATCGAATTAACCAAAGTTGAGAAACTGGGGTAGCTTGGCTGCAACGTCAGTGACATGTCCAGGAAAAGACCGTTAATTAAAGGGAGGCGGCTCGAAGCTAGAACTATTAATAAAATGGGTCGTGAGGGTCGAGAATTTTAATAAATATCAAATGAACCATTCATGAACCTTATAAAGCATAAAGTTACACAACAAATATACCTGAAATTAACTCAGTTGCGGTAAATAAGACGTCGGGGTCGAGAATTGTCCAATTGTTCAAAATGTCATAAATAGCATGTAGAAATGGTCCAAAATAAGCTCCACTTATGGATCCTTCTGGATTGTCGATACTTTTCCGTTTGTCTATAACAATTGACTCAGTTGTAGTTTTTGAATGTGTCGGAGTATGATTATTTTCGGCTGATACACTTAAGGCTGCAAAATCATAATTGTTTTCATCGTTTGAGTTATGAGACTGTGAGTAACCATCATCCGCTCCGGAGTCGTCGTTTCCATTCTTTTCACTTATGTGTTCTACTTCTATTGAGGTAGAAGAAGAATTAAGTTGAGCCGCAGCAGAAAACAAATCGTCCTCAAAAAATTCTTCGGGTTCCTGTAAGTAACCTCGGCGAAGGGCATGCAAAAAATCTGTACCGTCATACTTAAATATCCACATCGGATAAGTCTCATTTTTTCCTCCTTTTTTGGTTTCGGGAGTATCCAACTCTCCTACATCATCGTTTGCCTCATTCACATTGTCAAGCCCCAGTCCAACCTTCTGCAGTTGAGACTTGGAAGATGGAACGGAGCATGCTACTGCAGAATCAATAACACGGAGTCGGGTAACCTCGTCTTGAAAATACAGAAGAAAGTGTTGAGCTAGTAAACTTGTATTAACGGCATTTGCAACATGGTTAGGAATGAGTTCCAGTAGTTTATTAGTGGATTCATGAAACTCGATTTCCGGTAGCATCTTTTGTCGTTGGGAAGTCAAGAGGTGCTTCATTGGAAGAAGGTATTGGAGAATGAGTTCATACCAAAGGTCTTCACAATAAAATTCAAGAAGCGTCTTTATCAAAGAAAGTGTGGAGGATGCTACCTGTAATGTAAGAAGGAAACGATTTCTTTAGATTTAAGGCGTTGGCTTTTGTAGTAGACAACCATAAACTTTTTAGAGTCTACCGCGGAGTTTTCCGACGACATTCTTCCAATTAACATCGGTGATAAATGAGTCGTGACAATGTCCATTAATTTGCGAATGAGCGACGGACACGTTAAATTTTCACAAACAACTTGAATGTAATACGTCACATCTGCTGTTTTCTCATAGCTCTTCAAAAAAAAAAATACATCATGCGTGAATTAATTGCGATTAAATATTAAATTACACTCAATTTGTTCAAAATCTATTCTTTTACTGTTTGTTTCATTCATTAATTTTCATAAGGTAATATACCTCCATCAGGTTTGGTAGTACTTGCGAAATCAAAAATTTGTCTCCAAATTCTGAAGCGAGCTCAGCAACAATTTCGTAAGAAGAGTTTAAAGCGAACCTTAGATTACAATAGCAAATCGATAAGATTTGGCTTGGAAAATTTTTATTTGTCTATTTTGGAATAATTGGAATAAATACCTGTCCAAAAGTCGGATGTGAACCGTGTAGGTATTAAGGACTTCTGCTCCAGGAAGAAATGGAATAAGCAAATCTGAGTATGCATTTGCCAGCCAGCTCATTAAAACTTTCTACACAAATGAACAATTTAATTAGGTTTAATGAATCGGTTGGGTTCTTTGTTATTGATTTAAAACTCTTGCGCGTGTAAAAATGATCTTACAACTCTTTCCGGCTTTGGTATGGTATATAGTTTGGAGTATAAGTCGGCCAAAAGTGCATCTTGGTGGATCTCACTAAACTTTACTGCTGTAAATCCAGTATCCATTGTAAGAAAACTCTGTTTCGAGTATTTAAGAATTTAAAAGACCTGTTTAGGACATGCAAATATTTCTATTGCAGTGAAGATTATTTCTGTAAAAAATGACACATTACAAACCTACGTTACGAGAAAATAACCAGGTGTGTACAAACTCATCGTCTATCCGAATACTCTTTCATATCTTTCACAATGATATCATTTGCAAATAGACTCCCCTCCTAAGTTTGCAATCATTCGTTATACAAAACTCATTAAGTTGAACGCTGAGATAAGAAACATTCTTTGTAATTATATGATAGCAATGATAAGACTTCATTCGCTGTGCGAGTACTTGAATTTTTTACTTGCTTGCTATGACGCAGTTTATAATGAATAAGGTTTTCCTTGTGTTTAGAAATAATTTTAACTGGTTATGTCATACTACCGATAGATGGAAAATAACAATTTATTTCATGAGATTCAACTATGTGTTGTGGTAATTACATTTAAATAGTGATATTGGGTTCCATGCTTTCTATGGTACGGCTGTAGGCGTTGTTTCAGCAGACGCAGAAGATGTTGGAGTTGTCGTCGCCGCAGTGGTGGCACCAGCCTCTGATGTTACCGGAGAAGGTAACGAGGAGTCCGACTGAGTTGTAGAATTCAACATATTTTCAGTAACTTTTTCTGTTTCGCACGGGAAGACGTTTTGTTTAAAGAAAAATCCTGGATCTGCATTTGTGTCATTCGTCACAAGCACAACATTCCCTCTTGGGGAGTAGGCAGCTACAACAACAGTTTTAGAACCAGAGGTTGCGACCCCTGTTCCAAGCTGCGTTGTTCGGTTCCAGGCCATCTGCAATGCAGTTATTGTGATAAAAGCCTTCATCTTCATTAATGTTTGTGCTATAAAAAAAGTAAACCTGAGAAAAAGCAGTAGGGTACGGATGCTCATAATTGTAATAAGTGGAACTTTTGTTCCAACTGTTAAAAGCTAGTTGGACTGCCTCCACTGCGGTAAGTGGGTTTCCTCCAGACACACGATAAATATTTTCTGCATATCTTCTTTTCCCAGGGGTGACTTGCAGCTTTGGTTCGGAAACTGCTTTTTCGGCCCATTCCTGTGCTATTTCATTTAGCTGGCGACACAGGCGAGAGAAATAAAAATTAGCTTCACAAGACATTATTATGTGAATTTTAATATTGAAAGAAATCATGATTTATATTTAATGTTCATTAAAAGAACATTATTCATACCGTGTGATTTAACATTATAGGTTGCGACTTGTGATCTTTCCGTAATATGTTATGCAATTCCAAAGATTTTAGTTGAAAATCTGGCAGAGATGTCAGACAGTTACATATTTATACTCTTTCCAAATATGCTGCAACAATTCATTTAAGTTTGTAGACAATGCAAGGAATTTTCACCTGTAAAATTTGAAGATTCCTCCGGAGCAGACGCCGACTCTTGAGATTTTTCTGTTGACCCCAGATTAAAATCCTTGCCTTCCCTACCAGTAGTGGTCCCTGAATCCGGAAGTGGAGTGGAAGAAGATTCAGCGGATGGAGTATTGTGTGGTGGGCCGTTGGTTCCATTAGATGGTTCTGATGTGGGTGTACTCGCGTCACTGTTTCCTTCTGAAGGAGAAACACTGGATGAGCTAGTCGCCGTCTGCTGAAGGTTTCCTGAGGCCATTGTTTCCGAAGGAGTAGAACTTGTCTCCGCGGATTCTGGTGATGATAAACCATCGCCATTTGATGATCTAGGGTTTGAACTCGCTGCACTCGACGCGTCGGAATCCGACGAATGGGAAACTGAAGATGAAGTTGAAGAAGTGTCACTGGTGTCGGCACCAGAGGTTGGAGTTGTGGAGGATGAATTACTATCCGCTGATGATGGAGTCGAACTTGAAGATGTGACATCAGCGACCAATGCCGTCGAACTACCGCCTGGAGGAATGGCAGTGGTAGAATTGGCGTCTTCGGATTGCGTAGACCTAGTTTCTGTTGAACCTACTTCACCTGAAGTAGGCGTTGAGGTGCTGTTTGTTTCATTTGGAGTAGGTGTAGTTGTTGCTGATGAGTTGTTATCGGATTCCGAAAAAGAGGCGGAAAAACTTGAGTCAGGCGTGGTAATGGTAGCAGAGACTATGTCAGAGGGGGTCACAGAAAATTGTACACTAGAAGATGGCGTCGAGGTCGAGCCTGCATCTGTCAAAGTAGAATTTCCTTCCGTTGCAGAACGTTCACCTCCAGTAGCAGTTGCTTCAGTTGTTGAGGTCAAATCGGATGATGCAGGTGAGCTGGAGTCGGAGGCTGTGGTTGAAGAATTGCTAAGAGATGTCGATGTGGGCAAATCTAAACTAGACAAGGTTGTTGTCCCAGACTCACTCGATGTGGCGGTAGCATTATTAGTAGCTGATTCTGTTGTTGTGATGTCTGAATTTGCTTCAGTGGGTCCCGGTGAAGCTGTGGTATCCGGGGAGGAAGTTGAGACGGATTTAGATTCGGGTAAATCAGTTTTTGCTTGTGTGGTACAATTGCAGTGTGTTTCATTCCTTCCTGCTTGCGAAGTGCCGGTCGGTGGAAGATGAAGTGGACCAGGGAAATTGCCCTCTGCAGTCACGTTGCCTTCTTGGCTGTTTGAATTTGAGTTATTTCCTTGCTCTGTTTGTTGCTATCAATAGAGTAATACAAATTGCTCATTCCACCATTCAAATTCGCTTGCCTATTTATTAGTAAGACTGAATGAATCATACCGGATTTCGCATTAGTATGGAGGAAAGTGACGTAGTCTCATTTCCTACCGTTATACTTCCATGTGTTGTCCCAGACGCTTCGCCTCCCTCCTGATAAACAATAATTATAAGGACAACAGTTACCTACTTCCTATAGATATTTTATATTTATCATGATACAATTTTCAATGTTCGTTGAGGCACCCCTCCTACAAATGGGAATATTTACCGAGCTAGTATTTGCGTCATCAACATTGTCTTCACCGGAAGTCGAATTATCTATCACACGGAAGTATTTTATTTATGTATAATTCGCATTTATTACCTACCCCCAAATTTTCATAACTGGATTAATGGAATTATTAGTAAACAAATTTTTTTCAGAGTACCTGGAACGGTTGAGTTTGAACTTGCAGTTCCTAATGATAAATCGAGGGCACCCCCTCCACAACCGGCAGCCACTTCATTGAATTTTAGCACGCCTCTCCATCTGCCTTTGCATGTGCAACTGAGCGTTTTATTTTGGAATTCAGTATTATCGCCTTTTACACATCTATAGTGTGCCACAGTTCCTTTCGGAACGGTGCTTGAGGAGGTGGAGCTACAATCGACCGTTGAGTTATCTTTTGGGTTCACACATTTAATTTCCATTCCCTGCAGGACATTTATAATTATACTCACTTAACCCTTCACTAAAAGAATGACCCAATATTTAAACCAACGCCCATGAAAAATTGCCTTACATCTGTCTCCGGTAATCCTGGACACGTAACCGCAGCATTGATGCTAATCACAAAGCTCAAACAAAGTATTCCAAACGAAAGTGCTTTTTTCATTTTGACTTTTAAAATTGGAAATGAAACTCAATTTACAATTTCTATATGCTCATACTGAATTTAGAAAGAATTGGGAATGAGACTGTTCGTGCAGGAAAGAAACTACTGAGCAGAGAGCGATCCGAGGAACTTCTTATCGATTTAATGCAACTAATCCAACTACCAGGCGTAAGAAGCAAGGAAAGTTATTTAAAATGTAAACCAATGTCTTTGGGTTAATGACGAAAGTGGTCACATCCACATCGTGTGACTTCTTCTTGTATTTGCTTTCGGCGACTTTGACTATCCATATTTTATTCACAGATCATTACAACAATGACGATATCATAAAATTAGACCGGGGCTTAACACAGCTTCACTCATCTTTCTTACTGCTCACCTTGGCACATTGACTATATTAGTCAAAACTGAAGCGTGGTTTTCAATTTTACGACATACTGAAAAACAAAAGCTTAAAAGAAAACCCACCCAGCATGACTATGAGCAGTGATCTGTAAAGCTGCGCTACCACTTTTGTAAGAAATGATAATGATTATAATAATTAAAATCTTTAGCAAGTTTATTACCTTTAAATCTCTCGTTTATGTGCTAATTGGAAGCAAAGCAAGGAAAACGGAGGGACATGAGATCACTTAGCGCTGCGGTTAGGCCAGGCCAGCTTGATGTCATGTGCATGTACCATGATAATGAATAATAAATAACAAGCTAGACGATGTGCTTTCCAAGTTTTTATATTCTACATACTTTCCTAATTTTCAGTCGTTATCTTATTATTGCACTTCACAATTAACGTAATGTATGTGCATTTACACGGTCGAAGTAAATCCCTGACGTAATATGACTGTCTTGGCGTATTTAACATTGGAGGTGCATCCGCTTTGCGAATATCTCATCACGGATAGATATTCACATCGGTAACATCCGCATTAAAAACAGCTTTTCTATTATTTCCCCAATTTATTAGTCCTTGAAGGTGTAGTATATTTTTTCAAGTTTATTCAGGTCTCCTCTTTTGGAATAACCGGAACTTTATCCTAAAACGTATGTAATGTTCTTGAAAGCAAGCTGGAGATTTTTTAACGCTAATTTAATATAGATATAAAGCTACGAAAGAATACGGACTTACAATTTTAAATTTAACAAATCTAATATAATAATTTTGTTTTTCTAATTGTTAAAAATACAACGCTTAACGCTGATTTTTCATTCAAAAGTGAAAGACCGTCCTTCCCTTGACAAATGTATTAATGTAAGATTTGCGAATAAAATCATACGTCCTTCGATGTTTATTATCACATCGTCATCAGCACAATAATAAAATGATTTATATCATCATCACTTATCATCAGTTTTAAAACATTAATTTAGCACCACTTTATGAAGTGGGAAAAAATTGGCAACAGTGACATAGATGACCATAATTCTGGTTTACAAACCACGCAATAATCATTGTTAAAAATTTTTAATATTAGCTAATCGTATAAAAATACGATTATTGGGTATGAATTTTAGAAAAGGAAATAATTTTCATTATAATAGCTGGTCCTTGCTCATGAACACAAAAATGTTATTATTCATGTAAATCATTTAAGTGGTAAATGTCCAAGGTTAAAGCAGACTCAGACTTAATTTTAATCTTTTATACTCTTTCCTTGTGCGTTAACTAATTTTGATGCAAACGAATGAGCAACAGCACAGAAAACAAATGACTCATTCGTTCATCGTAGAACTTTCAAAGCCACAGTCACGCAAGCCGAAGAAAAGTGACCCGCCGGACTGTTGCGTACTAAACTAGATACAAACATTTCACCTATTAATCTTGCAAATTGCTTATTTATACATATTCTCCAAACTTTACAAGGGTTTCCCAATTATGCACACAATCTGATACCATACCTAATCAATATTGATGTATACATACATAGATCAAAGACTTTTTTTGCGTGTCGCTCACTTTCAGCCGATAGGGAAAAAGTCAATCATTTTTGAAAGTCAAGTGAGAGATATTGACACATGATGGCGTCGGTGCCTTTGTGAGAGGTGGTACTTAAAAAACTATTGATGCAATGATACAATTATCTAATTAAATGACTGTATCCACCTCTCCCTATTTCATTTTTGTACTTTTTACATACGTAAAATAAACAGTTATGTAAACTAAAAAGGAAGCACTGTTTAAAGTTGCCTTCTGGTATAAATCAATTGTTTAAGCAATGCAATCGCAATTAAATTACCACAATGCAATTTAAGGCCAAAGGTTTAATTAAATCTATCACCTATAAATACATAGATTTGATTTTTTCGACAGCATCCATTACATTAAAGGGTATACAGTGAATGAACCATGTAAAATTGCTCAGGCAGGCGCAATATGTAGGTTTTTATGTAAAAACAATTTCTAAGGCATGCAACAAAATATACTTAAGTTAAGTAACTTACGACTGTATACCCTAGAGGTGGACCTGGACCACTGAAACTTTCATTCAACATGACAAATCACGATTCCCTACTCGCAGTATCAAAATGTTCTTTGTCCGGAGTAAATTTTTATCGGATTTTATTTAGTGTTTGTGTGAAATAATCACATTTGTCAACGTAAAATAAAATTCATTAAAACATGAAACGCGTAAGATGTGGGCAAATACTACGATTTTTTGTTGATCAACTTGTAAATTTGGTAGTGACGAAGTTAATGAAGTTAACATTTGTTTATCATTTATTTATCATTTCTGAAAACATTAAAGATGTCCGATAGTGCAATGCGATACAAAGAAAAGCACTTAACTAAATCAACATCATCACAAGCAAAACTCATAGGTACTTAAATTGATTTTTGGACGTATTGATTAAGATTGAATTTTAGCAGCATAAAACAAAGTCACAATGATTTATTCGCATCAGTTTTATTCTGCATACCAATCAGAGAAACCAGTGTACAGTGTATGTGACAAGTTTTCATAGATCATAAAAGTTGAAATTTAAATTTAAAATGGCACAGTACAGAAGTTTTGTACTTCTCGGAGTTTTTCTTTGCTACATGGTTGCTCTTGTCCATAGTGGTGTCATCGACAGCACAGTAGACCTCCCAACTGTGGAGAAGACTAATCATAATAAATTTTTTAAAAAATTGACGATATCTGGTATATAATTTTTTTTGCAATAAATTATAACAATTTCAAAGTTCACAGAAAATCCTGCAATAAAGAAAACTCATTTTCATTCATAGAGCAGCATGCGTTGATGTCACTGGCAATTTCACACTTTAATGTGCCCTCTCCCTCCAATGGATCCATGGGGGTTTTCCCAGTAAACCCCCTTGTAAAACCGAAGGCAGATGAAATTCCTCCCACTCTTTTTATTGCCATGATGGTAAGAGTATCACGCATAATTATGTCATAATTAAGTAGTTTAACTATTATTAAAACCACAGTGTTGTTGAGAGAAAAGTTACCCTATTTTTTATTCAAGAATGGAGACGTCACTAACAATTGGATGGAAGACTTTATCAAATGGCTTCGGGGAAAAATGGGACTGACTGATGAAAGTTTCCGTAAATGGCTTACGTAAGTCCTAAATTTTACTTTCCGTGTGATTCACATTTGGTAAATTAAAATGACCGATAATTTTTCTTTAATTTGTTATGTTTTGTTTTTTCTTAAAAATACATGAATCAATATCCAGAAGTGCGGATGACAAATTATGCACTGAAAACGAAAAGTGCTTTGAGTTATTGGATCTTGGAGCTAAATGCTGTCCGTTTGGTTAATTAATTCATGCTAAGCAAAATAACGCTTGTTAAATTTAGCCTGTGTTATCAATTTTATGTTCTTCCTACAATAATATGAATTAATACATGAAAGTGTGTATAATCTATAACATATTCGTATTGTCATATTTAATATAAGATAGTATCTAAACATTTGAGAGTTACATTCTTCACTTAATTAATAAATATGTATCAGAAAAGCAAATGAGCGGATAATTCTGCACGTTTGAGTGTAGAATTTTATACTTTAAATACATTTTCAGTGTAAATAAAATTCACTGTCAAATCTGCTGATAAACTTTGACCCAATCAATTTCCAAGTTGGGCTTTGTCCAATTTCGTGAGATCTCTTGTGTGAAACTGCCAAACTCTTTTTCAGGGAACATCTGCCCACCAACAGAGAGTCCAAAATTGAATTGCAAAGGTTGCTGAAACAACTTTTTGTTTAAATTGCAAGGTAAATTAGATTCGTCAGGGAGTAGCCAGTCTGAGTAGTAAAACATTGGCACAGTGTGAATTAACCTTCCATCCACAAACCATTCCAATCTGTACTTTTTCCAAACCAGAGCAAACTCATGAAAATCGTCGGCAAAATTTTTGCCTAAGACCTTTTCAGCTCTCTGTACAGACGCACGATTCCATTGTCGTCCGAAATGTGCTGCTACAAGAGCCGTTGAAGTTCTTTGTCCTCGGCCTTGAGTTATATCTATTTCTTCGTATTTACAGTTGTCATGATCTTGGTATGCAGGCATGAGATAAATTGAGGACAGAAGATGACTGCCCTTGGCCAACCGAGCTCTAACAACAAACGTCCCATATTGAAAGCCCAGATCATTTATCATCTTAACTCTGCCACTGGTATAGTTCTTTGGCATCGCCCACAGATCCTTCGGTAAATAATCTTCTGGCATTGCCTCAATAATAAGGAGTCCATTACGCACTCGGACGTTGTCTTCTCTTGGTGTGAAACATTCTAGATTTGTGTCCTTATGACCTCTTCCTGAATATAAAATTGAAAGAATCTTAAATAAATTTTGTAAGATTTTGTAATTCGTAGCGACAATTCAGTTTACAATTTTCACCTTCACAACTTTGGACAGACTCCCATCTGGAATTTAATTTGTCCCCTTTAAAGTCCTCTTGAAAGACGAGTTTCCCGTCCCAAATCTTTCCAGCCGACTTTCCGATAAGAGAACACTGGACAATTAATAACACTACTGATAATGAAACACAGAGATGGTTGCCAATCTGGACACAGTTTGATAGAAAATATCCCATTGTTTTCTTTCCATAAAAACTTTCTTCTGATCTTAAAATTTGTGATTTTATCTTTATGTGTCCTATTCTACGTTAAATTTGAAACTGATTGAAAAGCAGCAACCCCATAATCCTCATAAACGCATTCTTATTGTAATTATGTAATCAATGGATATTTTTTAAACATTTTCAATTTTGATGCATAATAGGTATGTAGGTGGCAATTAGAAAAATATTAAAAAGAAAATTTATGATCGTCGCTAATTTCCTGTACAGAATTGACTCTACAGGTAGATCGAGATAAAGGGTACTGGCAAAATGAATTGTCACTTGCCACTTGAAAACATGCAAATTCATTCATAAAGCATTTTTAACCGGCAAACTATGCGGATGTTATTCCACTATAGTGACACGCAACACGCAAAGCAACGCATTTTCTGTTTAATTTGATATTGGCGATCGATCGTATTTTTCAGGATTACCTTGCATAAGAAAAGTGATTTTTTGAATTTCATAATATTATTCAATTCGATGTAACACATTCAAAGTGAACTTCTCTTCTTGCCTGCCGATGACGTTCATCAGGAAAGTTATTTTTCTATCTTTATGCATTATTTCCTATACTTTACTTCTGTTATTGATTGTTTATGAGTGTGAGAATAAATGCATCTGCTGAACGTTTTTATATCTTCTTTTCTTACGTTCGTTAATCTAAACGATATGATTACGTGCCGACATGATAATGGAAGTGAGATATAGCTTGCAACATGATAAAAGATTTGAATAATAAATGTTACCACCTTTAAGATGTCATCGCAGTGAACAACCTTTTACAGGCATAATTACTACGTCGGTGTCGGTAGGTTAAACTGAATGAAACAGTCGCAAGAGTGAAAATTACATTATGCGTAAATATATGCATATAATATGTATTAGATTTATTGCGACGATTAATAAAGATACGATATGTCTGTATTTAAACATCACACGGATTGAAACCGTATGAACTCCATCTGTATGTAAACCTTAAATTCAGGACATTCACAAACTCATAATTTAATTAAGCGAAGTTAGTCTTATGTTAACTTAATTATGGCACAGTGCAAAGTTACACTACAATGGACAATAGCGGCTCTAACTTATACACTGCGTTACCCGAATGTGAACCAACTAATTTGAAAAAGCTGTAGCCTCCAAACAAGAATTTACGGTATATTGAGTTATATGTATATGTTCATACAACTACAACCACTTGAATATTGTAAAAGGGAAAGTTGCTGTTTGCTGTGAAAATGAGATAACGAGAATTATTATACAATGAGGTGGTACCGTGGTACTCAATAAAGCAGCAGCAGCAGAACTCAGTAGCAGTAGAAGAAGCTTTATTTACTGCTTGTGCGAATAATGTTGTTAATTGGATAAACAATCTTTCCACTTTGGAATTCATAATTATAATAATAAATGTATTTTAAACGGCACGTGATGCAGATCTATTCTGCCACATATTAAGTACAAAAGTTGACTGCATTTGAAGAATAATTATGCAATTTTGTAATAAAATCTTCGCTGCGTATAAATTGTTAATTTCTATTGTTATTGATTGCTATCGAATAGTAAAGTTTCCGTCCCTAGAACCCGGAAACCAAACTTCAGTCAGAGGCGTTCAAAATCATGGCAAGAGCACCAAAGACAACATGACGCCATTGATTTCCGTACCGATAATGAGCTTAGAATCGAGTTTCGTAGAAAATGTTCATAATAAATTAAACTAAAAATGCCTTTTGATTCGTCATGTTTTCATTATTAAGCAGTCTACTTATTGTTTTGTAAAGTTGTCAATAAATGACAATCAAGTTCATGTAGAACAATTGAAATCTTTCCTTATCTATTGCCTTATTATTTATTTATTACCGGCGACAATTTCGATACTTCTTAAAATGATCCTTTCCTACTTTTTCTTTCTTAAAACTGGTTGCAAGTGCAAGGCCACCACCACTCACAACTGCCTCAAATGATCAATCTGTATCCATGACCCAGACTCGAATCGTAATCTAAGGACCGCAAAGAAAAAAAAGTTTTCTGTGAGTGTTCAGTTTTTGAGATGTCTCCTAATCACACATCAAAAACATCTTTTTCTACACTTAACGAGCTATCACTTTTAAAACAGGTTTACCAAGCAATTTCTCATAGCTCCTCTCAGAGCCTTGTAGATTTTGTGTAAGATGAGTCTGAAAGTAAAAAATATATCGAGGAAATCCAATGAATATTAGGTCGATCATGCAGCATTTTCATTCTTTGTGTCACCTTTTTCACTCAGCCTGACGGTGGTTTATGACTTGACTTAACATCTACAAAAAGAGAGTCTTTTGTAATTATACGCCTCATCCATCTCTTTTATGTCCCTTTCTTCATTTTTGCCCTGCTTCCTTTCCTTTCTCTTCTTCTTAGGATCTTTCAACCCATGAGAGGAGACCTAAGAAAAATACATTTTCAGTCATGACCTTGCAGTGAGAGTGAATCAACGTTCTATGAAACATTTCCTGAAAATAATCATATCATGGCTACAGAGGAAACTTTTCCCACAAAGTTATTGTCGCTAATTCTATTATCATTGTTAGGAAAATGTTGCATCTCTTCTGTAGCTGCCGGAGAGAATTGCCCTCCGTTGAGTCCCAAAATTGTAAGAAAAATAATTTCCATTCGCATAAAACGGTGTGTAGAGAAATATTTTCTTGTGAAAATGGACTTTTTAGGGAATGTCAATAGAATGTCAACACCCAAGAACGGGAGCGTCAGTCGAATGCAATCAGAATTTGCCATCGGGAACTACGGTGTTTTATCAATGTGATAAACATCATATTTCACCCTTTGGGGAATTCGAAAACGGCCGCATGACATGCCTGCAGAATGGACGGTGGTCAAGAACTGCACATTTTGAAGATTTTTCTTGTAGGCTAGGTCAGTGAAAATCGTCAAATCACATAGTAGCCATTTAAAGTGAAAAACGAGGATGTAACAATACAACATTATTTTTGTAGACTGCGGAAAGCCAACTGTAGATGTCTTGGGAAACTCTCCGGTTGTCGTTTTTGGTGAAATGGTCACAAGAGAAAATTTTCCATGGCATGCGGCTATTTTCAGGTCAAATGGCCCTGGTACATCCTATCAGTTTTATTGTGGAGGTTCGCTTGTGACGCCATCAAACAAAGGATTTCTGATAGTTACAGCAGGTACATCCTTGCTTTCAATTTCAATTTTTTAACTCTATGTAGACTTTAACTCATGTAAGTGTTTCTCTTACTGTCAGCTCACTGTGTCACCAGTTCCTTGAGAACACACAAAGTTCGCCCCCTCCAGGATTTCCGAGTTGTGCTTGGATCTGTGAGCAGTAACTACCAAGAAAATGAAAAAGCTCAAGGAACACAAATTTTCAGTGTAACTCATTGACCATTTAATTATTGGTAATTTTTTTACCTTTATGAAAAAATCATTTTTCTTATTCACATGTTTTGACAAACTCAGGTTAAGGCAGCAAAAATTCACCCAAACTACGATTACAATCGTGTACAAAATGACATTGCCATTATGAAATTGAACGAGACTGTCAAAATTTCAAACTATGTGTCTCCCGTTTGTTTCCCAACCCGTGAAATGACAAATAAACAAATCACGGGAACTGGAATGGTTGGTAAAATTTGACATTTTGCTTTCTTATGTTGTTTGTTGTACATAAACTGTAAAGAAACATGCATTGATTTAATAGATCTCAGGATTTGGGGTTGATGAAACTTCAAAAATAACAGAGAAGTTGAACTTTGCCCGTTTACCCGTGACACAAAATCACATTTGTAATTATGCTTTGGGTAAGGAAATGACCAGCGTGGAGTTCTGCGCCGGATATTCCACAGGGTCCTCAGTTTGTTCGGGAGATTCAGGCATGGACTTACAACTGTTTATTTTATCTAACATTTTCAAGAATAGATAATGCAGTCAAAACTATAGTTAGATGATTTTATATTTGTAGGAGGTGGACTCGTATTTTTGGACGAAATGACTAAGAGACTTTATGTTCAAGTAAGCAAAATCAGTAAACATACTATCATTGCAAAATTGAATGAATTAACGTATGTATGTAATTTATTTAATTTCATTTTTAAAGGGGATTGCCAGCAACGTTGACAGACGGAGTCTCGAAAAGAAGAAATATTGCCAAAATTACAACACTTTCGCACGCGTCAGTTCATTCGTCGATTGGGTTCAAGATCAATTGGACCAATATTACTCTGATGATGTCAGTATTGATAGCACGGTAAAATATTTACAAATGGGATCCCATTATTCTTTATTAAACGTCAATTGATTGAATGTCCTACTTTTTGTCATGCAATTACGATGAGTTTTCTGATTGTAGCAAGTTTTTCCCACGATTTGATTAAGCTCAAAAACTGAAAACTGCTTTACTGCTGCTCATTTTACTTTGCTCGTTTATTAGGCCCACGACGATATTGACACAAAAGGAGGAAGTCGCCCCGTGATACCTGTCCGACCAGGTGAATTATCTTGAACGATGTCCGACTTTTTTTCCTTTTTACAAAATGTTTGATTTTATATTCGTTGTGAAAGTAATAAGATATTTTATATGTGGTATCACTTTCAGTGAACAGTAACGGACGAAGAGAATTCATAGTGACTGTGTACAAGGATATCAACGACAAAAGCGTTTACGAAGGTGATTAACTAAATTATAGAAATTGCAGTTTTATTATAAAAAATAAAGATGTAATCAGACACGTTTGTATTGTTACTGATGATGCCTTTGATGATTTGGCAGAATGGAGAATGAAAAATTGCTCTTCTATTCCGGACAACTGGAATAACAAAGGTTTGCTAAATATTTCAGTTTAATAAATCCTTTATTAAATACGAGTGATTGTGCACTCAATCAGTCGAGCAAGATAGAAGATAATGAAAAAGATAATAAGAATAAAAAGAAAGAAAATCAAAATTAGAAAATTCATAGATTAATTCAGAAAAACAGGTTGCAAAAATTGAATCGAATCCGTAAAAATTTCTTGCTGAAGCCGAAACTCGAAGGAGTTGCATGCAGATTGAACAGACAGACTACTTCCATATTCTCAATACACAAAACCTGATATTCATTTTTTGATGTATGTACTTATGCTTTTATACTTTCCTTTGTCTTTATATGGGAAGGTCAATTTTGGGTTGATGTTCACAGCAACTGCTTACAGTTTTTCGAAGGGCGGGTATGCGGGGGCAGGTCGCTTCAATTACAACCCACTTCATCGTCCTCAATTTTTAGATGGAATTTTCCAGACTATTACATCAGATCCGTAAGCATTTGTCATGAAATGCCTCCAACTGAACACCGACCAACTGGAAGTAAACCTATTGTTTCGGGAAATGGGAGTGGACAAACGATAGATGGTAAGATCCTGATTTTTATTTTAAAGTCAACCGTACTGTCGTTTTGTATTGATTTCTAACATAATCCATAATGAGAGGTGTCATTGACAAATAAGTTTGTCAGACAATTAAACGGCAAATAAACTCGTACAAATTGGAACTTTCGGGCAATTGGTGACTGGTGGTTATTTTAAAGCCATATCTATCCCGAATACTTTAAAATTTCAAATTGCTTTCCTACATTTGACAGTTTCACAATGAACAGATTTTTTGTTAATCTACTGCCATTCGTTATACACATATAAAACCAATCCAACTTTAAATACGCTATAAAATGTTTTTCAATGTTGCCTTGATAAACACCACTATTGACGAAAAATGCATTGCGTTGCACACTTTAAAACTAATGTGAAGTAAGAAACGTGGTTATGTTAAATTACAAGAAAGTAATTTTATTGACACTATTTGACACAGTACATTGACAGCCTGTTGTAAGTCACAACTTGTAACTAGACTTACAATTAGTACGGCCGAAAGGAAAGTGAAATGTTCCCATCAACAATGCTCTAATTATGACAGCATAAAGTGTTTATTGACTTTATTTTTGCTTGAGTCTCGTAACATAACATTTTTGTACTGTTTTTCTCATATGGAAGTGAATACGACTATCAAGTAACCGGACTTAGAATGCACAACATTTACAGGGTTCAACATGGCGTCCCTCAACTAGTTTTAAATGAAGAGGTAGGTTAAATTCTGTTGTTATTTACTATGACTCAGAGTCTCTGAGGATTCTATAAATAAGTACTGTCATTTTAAATTGCTTATTGTTTAATACATTTTGCCGAATTTTTGACGCAACAATTAGATAAAGAGAAACTATCAAATACATATATACATACATGTGTACAGATTTTAAAGTGTTATTTTAAGACATCTGACATCGAATTTCATTAATCTTTAATTTTCAGCTCAATGTGAAAGCAAAGGCATACGCAGATAGGTTGCTAAATTACGAGAATTTAATTTCATTACATGACATTGATTCGAAAGTGTTATTTTAAGACATCTGACATCGAATTTCATTAATCTTTAATTTTCAGCTCAATGTGAAAGCAAAGGCATACGCAGATAGGTTGCTAAATTACGAGAATTTAATTTCATCCAATGAAGGAGGTGAGAATCTTTTTCAAATCCGTGGAAGTCCAGATAATTCGGCTGCCATTGTGAGACAAGCAGTAGAAATGTGGTACCAAACCAAGAAGGATTATAGCTGGATGCGACCTTCAGCTACCTCGTTTTCGCAAGCGGTCTGGAAAAACACGAGGGAGATTGGGATCGGTGTGGCGAAATACAGAGGGCGGACAATAGTTGTCGCAAAGTACTCACCTCCAGGCAATGTCTTTTATGGGGGTGCGGATCCATACAAATATTTTCGGGAAAATGTTTTTCCTCAATTATAAGGAAAAAAACTTATCTTCAAGGGGTGTCTTTTTCAGTGGTCCAAATCAGTAATTACACTTTGATTATTATTTGTTGTTAGTTTGTTACTGTATTATAATTTATAATTATTATTTATTACTACCTGTAATTGCCACAAGCAAAAAATAAAAGCAGATATTTTGAAGCTCGAAAGCACGTAAGTAAATAATACGTATCATAATCATTCTTGGTTGAACTCCGCACATTTACTTTTCATAAATCAGCCTAAGGTGACATTCTAAATAGATGAAAACAAACTAAACCTTCAATTACTGTGGCCAGGGCAGAGCCAAGCCAAAATAATAGACATTTTCGGTGTGTAACCGGTAGCAAGTTCCATCGCTTAGAAATGGGAGGGGCGATGCAATAAACCTGTTTGCAAAACGAATTATGTTCAGCCAGGCGCTTTTTGTTGTTCATAGTAAATAAAAACAGGGCAATTTTCAGTTCTTTATGTACAGTCGTTAGTGTAAATACGCAGATTTGAGGTTACGTCCAGGAAGCGTTTTACAAGACACACAAACCCAATTTAATGGATAATTTGAAATAGGTTCATAATT
>VYYJ01002376.1:0-22066 GCA_021029165.1 Cyphoderus albinus | reverse complement strand
CACTGTAGATAAATGTTGTGAGTTAAATTGTGTGGCTCATCCTTCTGCCACTGTTGTTGTGATTGCGTAATATACGAAACATCTGGATTCTCTTCTTTTCTTTTCAAGCTCACCACTCTGGTCTGTTGCACGTTTGCTTGCACACCACATGCCACTTATTCATTTCACTTTAATTATACCGATGACTATAGCACATTGTGCATTTATGATTTAAAGTGGACATGCACTCGAAATTGTATTGAACTTGAATTTTTTCAATTCAAAAAATTCAAGAACATTTGTAGAAGTGTGCAACAACGACAGTCGATATCAATAATTTAACAATGCATAAAATATCGCTGATTGTTGCATCGAATCTATAAACATCTCATCCAATTGCAGGCAGCATTGTCCCTTTTAAATTGATGCAAACATTGGAAATGTAAAACATAGCATTAAGACTTAATGTGCTATTAATAATTGTTTTAAAAATACACAAGCTGGACTAAAGTTAGGTTCCAAAATGTGACAGCATAAAATTACCTGAGGGTGAGATCGGAGAAACAATGCTATGTATTCAAAATAAATACACACCTTTAATTTTAAGCCAGTAAAATGAAAGTAGAAAAAAGGTTCATCGTTTCACAAACTGCCTCTTTCTCAAGAGATCATCTTCATTCACTCAAAGGGCATTACGGGCAAGGCAAAAAAGTATCATTCTTGTTAATGATATGTCTCAGTGTCAGTCTCTGAGTGAAATGAAAAGTACAAAATACTTAATGATGTTTATAATAACTTGAGAAATATGCATAATCCACGCAAAGCACGTATAAGCTTGAATGAGTGTACTTGAACGTAATATAAGTTATTGCAATTAATAACTGTTCCAACAATGTCAACGTCCCTTCCTCTCCCATTCAATTCTTTTTCTCCCATCCTTTTCAATTTTCCCCTTTTCAGTCTCAAGTATTCTCTTCAACTCCGTTCTCAAATAAATGACATATAGAGCGAATCATCAAAAATTGCGACCCCTCCTCTTACATTGTTGCAAAGAAGAGTGACTCTAAATGCAATGCGTACTCTTATTATGTCATTAATAATAACGGAGTGTAATTTTCGTTTACTCTCTCTCTCTCTGCTTGACCTGGACCGGATTCAAGTTACAAAATATTTTATAGTCTTATTCCATTACTTTAATGTTTAACCTAACTTGTCTCTATTCACGACATTGTATATCCAGAAAATACGGCAACTTGAAAAATGAGTTACATTTATTATCAAAACCTGAAAAAGGGAGTTGCGAGCGAGCAACAGAGAACCATGTTCTAATTTAACAATAATAAAAATCATATCGCGAAACCTTTGATTGAACTTGAACTCGGTGTGACTGTTGTAAAAGATACTTGCAAGGGTGCACAGTAGATACTCACTCTCATCAAAAATTTCTCATGAATGATCTATCTTGAAAGACACATCCAGTTTTCGTCAACTGCAATTACGACTGTTGTGACACTCCGTCTCACACAGGTAGGGCAAAAAGGAAATAACAGTAAAATTGAATTTGAAACTTAGTTTGTATGACCCACCCTACCTGCTTGATAATGATGGCTATTATTATTTTTATTTGACTGTTGCACAAACTTCCTTGGTGGTTTCACCTTAATGCCAATGTGCACAAAAACTTTATCTGCTATGTTGGTTTGAAGGGAGCAAAATGTCGATTGAAACTTCAGTCAAGTCAGTATGATAAATATGAGACGTCACCCACTTGAAAAGACCTTGATAAAGGAGAGTCTGTCATAACAAACAATGGACGCTCAAAGAACTGAGGAAAATAAATATTGCAAAAAAGTTCGTTCCGTATAATAATACAGAAATGAATGAAATGAAGTCGAAAGAGACGCTTGGAAGGAGCAAAATGAGAATGAATGAGAGGAGAGCAGACACGGAAGGACTTGGACTCACGCATGTATTCGGTTCCGTTTGTTGAAGAAGTGTGGATGGATGTGTTGGGCTCGCATTGGAAATCTCACGATGTCGCACTTTTGGACCCTTTTAATGCATCCATCGGAAAAACTGCATTCGTATTCGTTTCTTTCGTGCTACATAATCGTGTCTCTTGTCCTTTCAGAAGTAATTGAATGTATACCTGGGCATTTACCATTATGATGTGAGCTTTTCAAAGGTTCCTTCAAGTTACTGAAAGTAAAAGATGAAAAATTGTAGTTCTCTTTTTTTCTCTTTCTGAAGTTTGGCAGACAGTCATTCACTTTCTGCTGCTTCTGCTCATGGATGTCCATAATGATTATGCGTTTTGAAGAGAGCACTCCAAGTTTAATATAAAACAGCCTCGACTTCATAATATGCACTTATTCTGTAAACTCATGAGAGAGAATCCTCCTTTCCACTTGAGTTTCACGGACAAGCTTTTTCACTGTCAACATCATCAAGTTTTGATCTTGCAATCGTAACTCGATAGAATGAAATATGTATTGAGTGACATTTACATGCCTATATACATTATATCACAACAAGAAAAAAGGGTAAAATTTATATTGTTGATCATAATATAATGTGCACCAAACGCAGTAGTTAAGCATAAAATCTATTCGTGGTAGTTTGCCACAAAATGATAAGTACTTCACTCTGGACGAAAAACTTGAGGCGTTCACTCTCTCTAGTACAACTCATAACAAAACTGTATTCACATCCCTCATTGTTACTATTTTATTCCTTCCCTGTAGCTTGGTACATTTTCTCAAAAGAGGACCACCATCGGTTTTCATTTCAAATCCGCAGCATTTTAAAAGTCGTGTCGTCTCGATGATGTTGATTGTTGCGTTTAAAAATGATAAAAAATGAAACATCATCATGATCATGACCACTGCAGTAGTAATACTGTTGTAATTTCAATTGAGCAAAATTCAGAATTCACCAAAAGACTTTAGTTTGTAAGAGCGAGGCTATCAAACATTCAGAACAATTGACATATGTACCGGGAATGAATGAGTTCTTGCATCTTCGATTCGACAATCATCTATAAAATGCAATGTTTTGAGATTTTACACATCTAGCAATCTAGAACCGTTTAACTTTTAGAACATTTTTCTTAATCCTACTGCTTATGCGTTTATTTATCTTTCAATCGTGCAAGTTGATTGCAAACAAGAGAAAAATTTGATCTCACATAGATATGTAGTGCACGTAACACCTAATTGCTACAGGTTATGAAGTATCACATTTCACAGAGTTTAAAAAGAATTTGAATTCATTCAAATGAGAATACTTTGATGACGAAAAGAGAACGAAATCGGTTTGCCTGACTGAAAGAAAGTTGATGATACGACGATTAGCCATAGAATAATATGGATAAACTCTACGCTGAGTTACAACTAAATTATAACAAGCAAATTGGCTCTGTTTGTAAGAACAGCTCGAGTGCAACTTCAATCTTAAACCAAGATACCAATAACTGCAAGAGTGATCAACTTCTCATTTCATTCTAATGATGAGTCGAGAGTCGAGAAAGATGTGCTTAATAATAATGATATGACGGAGATGAAATGTGCGGCAAAGTCAATGAGAATGAGATGACTTCGTTTTCGTTTCATTCTTCCTCTTCTTTTTGTTTCGCTGATTGGAAATTGGAAAAGAGAAATAAAAAGCATGCGCTCTCCTACTTATCACTGTTCTTATTATTATTCATCTTGTGGAGCACTTTGGGTGTTCTCTTCAGCGTTTTCCCCATGTTATATAGTATTATTGTTGTTATTTATTTTGTCTTTTCATCCTCTTCCGTATTCATTGTTGCCTTTCTTTTTATTCATTTACTGATTTCAGTAGTTTCATATCGGATATGCATGCAAAGATGTATGAAGCTAACGCCAAAAACTTAAACCTAACTCATAGCACTAGATAGTTATGTGTACAGATTGTAAAGAGGTCCGGTGTGAAGTTGAGTAAGTTTTAACTCCCATATTTGTCAATTTCAATTCCAAAGTGCGAGGTTTTACACTTTTGCTCCCTGATATTTTCTCTGAATTAAAGACGTCGCTTTCATGATTAAATGAAATTAAACGGGCCAGAATTGTATTTAAAGCTATTTCCAAAAACTAATTGCAATTAATATTGTAATGTAAGGTGTTGCGAGAGAAGTGGCGCAAAATCATTTATCATCATCACCGTATCATTATGTTTATTCTGCTTCATTTACTTCACTCACTTTTCACAATTTCTCAAGAAATTGTAAAAAATGACATGGAAGGAAGGAAAAGAAAAAAAGTGGGCAATTTACACCGACCGACAGTCTACAAAAAATGGTAATGGTACAATTCCCTTTGCCAACTTTTACAGTACATAATTGAACTAGACGCATAATATTGGAGTGGTCCATTTCTTTTCCACCACCTTCATTGTTACCATCATCGCCATTAGTCCATTAGAACACTAGAATCGTGTGCAGCACAATAGTTAAAATGAACTGTCAGCCATATTATGAAAATGTGTAATAATCAAGAGAATGACAGAGGATCTCTGTAAGTCGTACGTGAGTCAGTAATAAGCATTCTTCGTTGCGTAATAGGAATAGTAATGTTATTTCTCATGATATAATGACGACGATGATGATGAGTTGAGAATGAGAAGAACGAGAGCGAAGCGAGAGGAAGGGGTGTTTTAATACCGTGTCTGAGAACATGCACGCTTTTGTTAGTTGCAACGTTTTATGATGTGATGATACATTGTATTTGTAACTGCTCGATTTTTCACGGACTATGCTCTGCACACTGCTCACGCTCACTTCTCAAAAGCTGCTCTCGTTTTTTCCTTTCCTGATATTGGTTCGTCACTCTAGTATCTCATCAACCCAAAGGGCTTGGCCAGCTCAGCTAAACCAACCAAAATGGATCAATGTAAAAAACTGAAACTGTAACAGTGGAAATAATAATATGCTCGAATTTAAGTCTTGATGATACTCTGCTCCACGCAGCTCCTCCACTGCTCTGCTCTTGTCCTTTTAGCAGTGGGATGATCTATATATGATAGTACCAATGTAATTGTAGTACAAACGTGACTACACACAGTTCGTGCGTTGGTGCCTGCCTGTGCATGAAATGTAGCAAGACAAGACCGTTCATCCCTACTACTTTACAACTATATTATCGTTACACTCACGTACGTCGCATTGTCTTCATTCCCTTCACATTTTTAGTGCACAGTGATTTTTTTCTTTCATATCAAGACATAATATTTTATAGCGTGTTGTTGGTTGGTCGAGATGATTAAATATGTTAGCCTGTGAAACTGCTACAACAATGTTTTATTTAATGTCCGTAATCAAAGCAGAACTAAAACGCGCATGATTCTTTCTTTCTCTCCCTTTCTCTCTTCCTTTTGCATTGGTTGCAGCTTCTGATCATGGCTGTACTATAAAATTGTAATAAGTACATTTTCATGAAAGGAGTGCATGACAAAAAATCCTTAAGCTGTGAATTGCTTTTTCTTTTGCTGTTCCTAGGTTGAGGAGTTTTCGTTGCTCACGAAAAAACGACGTTTCATTTTTATAGTAGTTTGTAGCTATATTATTTCGACCGTTGTGTGCAGAAAGAAAATGGTCTTACTTTGTACTTTGAATCGAGCAGCACACTAGTCCGAACAAAAGGGGTAAGAAGAAGTTTTAGTAATGCTGCAACCTTTTTGCTCTACCTGTGCCAAATAGTGTAGCTGTACAGGGTTGAATTGAATTAGCTTGTAACTGCGCTGTTGGACATTACATCTTAAAATACAGTGCGAGTAAAAAGTATGATATATGAGTTCATGAGATATCTATGACAGAATGGCAGAATAAGCCAAAGCCAAGTCCACATTTGTTCAGATGTGCTCATTCACATTATAATAATACCATTTTTGATACATGACTTTTGGGAAGCAGCAGCTCATTTTTTCTTTTTAGTACTTTTACAATCATTACGGGCGAAATAATAATATTTTTCAAAAACGATCGTCTACTCGTCATGTCACCATCATTATAATCATGCTTTTTGCTGGTTGGTCGTGCTCTGATCTATAAAAGCCCTGCAGATAGATTGGTTCGTTGGGAGAGGTGAAAAAAGTGCACACAATACAGATACAGGTGTATTTTGAGATATGTTTGAGTTAAATTGGAATTATGTACTATACGTAGGTATTAAAAATCCTTTTTTTTCGCTCATCTACAAATGGGAGAGTGCGAGGTGCCAAATAAATGTACTAGAGTAAGTCCAAACATTTTTTTTTGTGAAATCGTGATTTTGCACTTTATAGCTGTATTATGGAAGGAAAGATTCTGCAGGCAGTGGAGAGAGATTGAGTCACAAAAAAGTATTATAATGTTCTATGAAATAAAAAATAAACGCTCGCTAAACAAAAGCGTGTACAGATTGGTTAGTACGAAAATGATTTTATTTCACGTCCCTCATCTTCATCAGCATCTAGCAACTGCAACATCCTATTTCCACCATACATTTATTATTACCCACTTGCGAAGTAGGTATTAAAGTGGCAAATCAAATTAGATGAGCTTTTTTATCTGTGATCCCGCTGTCATATAGTCCGCATACTCCTACCATTAAGACATGTTAAGATCTAGACTTGAATTTGTAATTTTCCATGCGTCTCTTTTTGGCAGTTGACTTGACTGTTTCGATCCGTTACCATTTTGCAACATGGAGAGCAGAGTTTAGTATTTTCTTCACATCACAAAGAAACATGAAGATTTTCAACCTGCTCCATTAATCTGCTCATAGACAGTATTAAGTTGGATTGAAAAGCAGTAGACAATTTACTAGTTTATTTTAACAACGTTCTCCTATTAATTCCATTGAAAACGTGTTGGTCAAGATAAAAAAAAACATCTTGAATAATGATCGACGCTCTTCTTTCAAAGCATCAAGCCAAGCCTGACGACGTCTTACATGATCCAATAGAATTGAAGCACGAAAATGCCAAATCAGCCCTTTATGTAATGCCTCCAATAGAATTTGAAAATAAGTAATTCAGTATTGCACATGAACTTCTGCAGGCAAGTAAGTGGATAATATATGATTTATTTAATGATTTTTTAGATTATGTCAGAAGAATGAGCTCATCTCATCTTCTTTTACAAGTTTGCTGTTTGTTGTCTGTCTTGTGACTGTCTATGATGATGGACAAAAAAATTTGCTGCTTGCAATTTCGTTCTTGACTTAGCTACTAGTTTCAAGGACTTTTCCCTCATGCGATTACTTACTTGACTACTAGAAACGCGCAGATAGAGCCAAGACGAGGGTATTTTTATTGTCGCAATACAATTCATAAAAACAGATTGTAAAAATGTGTAATTCGAAAGTTAATAATGATAGGTAAGTCGTAAGTGGTGCGCAAGCATGGAAAGCGGGCCTTTGCTTTTAGCTTTATGTTCCGCGTTACTGACGATAAAATTACATTTCTGAAAAAATAATAATAACGATACCCATAAATTTGCCACAGAATGACTGACAGGCATAAAGGTAGAAAATAGATCTACATATTTAGTGCATCAGTAACAAGTTAATGGCACACCGCATTAAACGTGTGTTTAAGTTCTTTAGGTTATGTTATTTTACGGCAGTGAGGAGGAAGAAAACGCGTGTACCTATTATGCGCAAGAAGCATTGAAAAAATGTGAGCAAGGCCATATATGGAAGGGAAGAGGCAAAAAAGCGACATATGCCAAAAATACTACCCCCACTCGTGTCATCATCGTCAACATCATCCTAAGCGACTGCTTTGCACACACACTTCAGCTAAGCCTTCGTTTTCCTTTTATTAGTCGGTGATCTAGAACAAGTAGACGATGTTTTCAAAATATTAAGGATGCACCATGAAAATAAAAGAACGGCTCTTTGTGACTGATGACGGTGGATTTGGAGGATGAAGGATGACTGAGGAAATAATAAAAAGAAGACATAATAGGAAAGACCATGACCGAACTGATTGTGTGCGTGTAAACACACGAACTCCTTTAGAATAATTGAACTCGTTCTTCTTATTTTTTCTCCTCTTTGCAAATCATTTTCATGACGGAATAATAATGGGATGCATTGCGGGGAGCACTGTGTCTATCGTCTCGTCAAATTTCTAGAATAATCTAAAAAGGAGTAAAGAAATGAGACGCTTACAGTGCCTTTGTGAAAATTTATCGGATGCCTGCAGTTTACAGAAAGTGGGCATATTGTATTATTGTAAACTCTGTTGTTACTAAAATTATAGTTTCTTTGGTGGTGCTTCTACATATGTACACAGTAACCAAAATGTCTTTTATATTTTGCTATTTATTTCTCTTCGGTTGGTTTTGGTCTGAACTTTCTTGTTACTTGATAGTTTAATACTCTAGATTGTTATTTTGGAGATCAGGACTTTAGGTAGGTTTTAGCATGTATTGTATTTTATAAAGAACACCGTAATTACATGCCATGAACTTTTTTATTGATGTAAGTAAAATCCGTCTTTATCTGCAATATTAAACTCATCATGTTTTAATCTAATCGTATGATAACAAGTTTCTTCTGATGATGATTGAAACAGAGCTCAGCAACTTTTGTACATGTATTCACAAGTACATTTCACCCACAAAATTCGTCAGTCTTATTTGAGCAGCATTGTGCCACTACTACCGAATTTTTGTTTGAAAAGTATTATACTTTAGAAAACTCAAATTGTAAAATTTCACTTTGTAAATTAGCAGCATTAAAGAAGACTATCATGAATCATGTTTTCTTATTTTGTGGAGGAATTCTACCTTCTTTCCTGCTTAATGGATATTTTTTCCGCGTTATGGTAAATAATGACGCTGCTGCGTATCACATCACATCACTTTACAATTATTGTCCTATTCGCAGTTCGCGCACACACCAGTGCACAAAGAAAATATCAAGCGATGAGATGAGATGGATGACAGTTACAGTTTGAAAGTAAAGCAGTTCAACGAACTAATGTGACGGCGGTGCGCTTGCCGAAAATTTGGATGGTTTCGTAGCGTTTTGTTGTCAGATAAGAGGAGAAAAGAAAGATTTTCAATTTTTCCTCATCATTCTCATTCTCATCAACAACAACATCAAAATCACCAGCGTATTGTACTGGGGAATTGCTCCATTCCGTTAGATTTACTTAAGAGACCTTCAAAGAGGCAGGCAAAGTTAGATTTAGAAAAGAAGTAAGAAAATAGCTCAGACATAAACTTGAGTCACTCAGCTCCACATTTTTTAGACAATTGTGTGGGAATTTTTTCGACACGGGCCCTTTGAAGTCTGTTAAAAGAAGAAGAGGCTGTTGATGGGGATGTCGCTCTTATTACGGTTCGTTCGGCGGCGGTCTGTTTACTGATAAAACATAAAAATGCGCACAGAGCTCACTGCGAAACTTCGTCACGATAATGATAATGATACCAATATAATACGGCGGATAACCAATGGGATTTCTTGAAAGCAGGTTAATCGATGGCAGTAAAAGAGAATCTGCAACATGCGCTAAGGAGGCAGGATTTTTATTGGAGTTTTTCTTCTCTCATCAGAGACTGCATCAAATCGCGTTTGCATTTTTGCTACGGTGCTTTTTAAGGCAAGAAAATAATGTCGGCTAGTAAAGTCAGTAAGATAATAACGTAATGTGGGTAATGTGTATTTTACGAGCAGTGTTTTATTTTTACCTACATAAAGTTAAGACCTGTTCAAAATGCATTTCTCAATATGCAGTTTGTAGAAAGCAGATTTCCAAAACGAATAAAATGCACTACTACACTGTGACAAGCAGAAGTAGCACAGAAGCTGATGCGATAAGAACAAAATCGATGGCGCCTTGGGAGAAACTCTTCACATCTTCCATAATTAGGAGACTTTGACGCAGGGGAATGAAATTGTTGGATGCCAGTCAATCACCCTATTTTAATTCTTGCATTCCTCTCTTATTGGCGCATTCGTTGTTTGAGACCTCTGAGGGACACTTCACAGTTGATGTTGTTGAGTAATATTAAGTGAGTCTATTCTTTACTCCCAATATATTTTAATTACTGTCTTCTCAAAAAAATACCTCGTTTCATCTTCACATGCATTCCGCTTTTGAATTTTTGAAGTTTCTGACAATGGCTCCTTGAGTTGTTTGCTACCCTTGTTCTCAAGAAATAATAATGTGCGTGTCCGTCCATTCCATTAGGGAAACAGAAGCACTGGTTGAAAACGCTAATGCAATAATAATAAAAGGGAGGAAAAAATACCGTGCAAAATTATACAACAATGGAATATAATAGTAAAAGATCGGAGCTTGTTAAGAAGATTTTGCTCAAAGCGAGGCAGGCAAATAAATAAGATTACACAGGGTGATCTGAAGAGCAGAAGCAGCAAATAAATTGAATCCCAAGCTCTTAATTGGACTAGTTCCTCGGAGCGACCATCCATCTGCCTGAACGATATTGTTATTTTGTCAAGATATTGTTAGTATAATTTTCTCCCAGAAAATGTAAGCTGAAGTGAAGAGCTGCCTGAACCCTAATGCGACCATCCATCTGCCTGAACGATATTGTTATTTTGTCAAGATATTGTTAGTATAATTTTCTCCCAGAAAATGTAAGCTGAAGTGAAGAGCCTGAACCCTAAATAAATATTGTGCTTTTGGGTTGTTTCAGACTTTTACATAAAAAAATTCTTGTCTTGAATCTTGATCCATTCAATAATAAAGGAACGTCGGCCAAAGTTATAAAACACTTTGGTGCCTGCCTCCTCTTTCTTCTGCTGCTCTTGCAACTTTTCATCATAATTTTGGCTCTGATCATCAGTCAAGAGAGAAGGAGCCAGATGAGAAAGACTCTTATTAAGGCAGCACGGGGAGAAATATTGTACCATTATTAGTTATCTTTTAAAGAGGAGGAGACGACGAATAAGAGCAGATGACACGACCATGTTGAGTTAAGAGCTGCTTTTTTGTTATAAACACAGGAGAAAGATTTGGGCAAACACCAGTTGATTTTGGTGAAAAAACTGGAAATTTTCTATTTACGACCACTTGCATTGTTTATTGGTATACGTTTTTTATTTGATATATCTAGATATGATATATATTAAATGTTGCACATTGTATGCACCACAATTTTTAGACTTAAACATTGTTATGGATGTTTATGATGCCCATCATATGGATCATGATGAAACTGTGAGAATATACCTATAGAATACGCCTATATGAAGTGGTAAGAGCAAAACGAAATCAGCAACAGTAATAATTATTACTTTACTAAGCTTGTTCCTGATTTCTGCTCAGCTATGTACATATAAGTACTTTACTCGTAACATTTTTTTCTGAAATTTTTCGTGAACAAAGATTTTTTTCCTGAAGAATCATGTTAAAAGAATTTAATGTATTCTCGGAGTGGAGTTTGATATGTTAGTAATATTACAATGTGTGCACACTATCATCCTGGTGCACAAGGCTGTAAATTATCTGACGTGACTGAGCGATGCGTTTTTTCTGTAAAAAGGGAAGGAAAAACGGTAAAAATCGTCATGAAGTCCGCAGATGCATATTCGTGTTTTTATACATTTTTTGAAACTTTTGTTTCATTGCATTATATTGTGCAGCGCGATAAAGCCTAGAAATGTGCACCATTTAGATAGATAGGAATAAAAGTAGTTTTTTATTTATATGGCTTGCGTTATTAGGCTGTATGTATGACTGCCCGCTGATACTGCTACTATATGTCAACATGCGTGGCTCTTCATGGCAGCAGACACATTAAAATTATTAATTTATTGCAGCAGAAGGACTGCTTTTTTCGACAAAAAGTAGATTTTATTTTTATTTTTTAAATAAAATACAGGTACTTAAATAATAATTTTTGAATAATATGTTTTTGTCCCTTTTGCTCATCGCTTCGTGTAAGTAAAATGATAATAATGCTAATGTGATCATTATTGTCATCACTGAAAAATTCGAAATGTGCCTACACGAAAATGGATGTTATCAATGATGATGCCGTGCCGGCCGATATTACCCCAATATAGCCACCATTAATATGTTAAACGTTCAGCAAGATGATCGCCAAATAGAGTAGATAATCTGCATATTTTCACTCAATAATAATTTTACCTTCTCTGATATTTGATTGCAGAATGAATGACATGGTCATGAAAAGAGCAGAACCACAATATAAAATACTTTTATGTTCCCTCTTAATTGGCTTACGTCGTTATTGAAAGTTAACAATATTATATCCTATAAATTAAATTTGAATAGCAATGGAGAAGATAGTCACAATTAACGTGAATCTAAACAATACAGGAATTTATTAGATTTTAATGTTTATGCAAATATTGCCAATATAATTTTTCTGCCATCAATTTACAGTCGTTACTACACGTCATATCACATCACATTACTTAATTATTGACAAACAACATTCAAAAAGGATGCAACAGCGGAAACTTCTTGAGTGGTGTATAAATAATATTAAAAACGATGTAACCGCCATTTCTTTTTCATTTTCTTTCTCGTACCACTTTATTTAAATATCCATCTGACAATCAATCGAGTACGGTGACAATGAAGTTTGATGGACCGGATGCCGAATGCACGCTTCTTTCTGCACATTTACTCAATGTAGGAGGAGCCAAGTTAACCACGCGTCAAATAACAATAATAACAAAATTAGTCGTGCAAAAAATATGTCGTGGTTAAATGAGCGCCAGAAGAAAGTAATAATTATAAAATTTATATTTAAAAAATATATATTTGTTTTATTGCAAGCCACAAAGCATTCTGGTTACTACAAATTGAGTAGGTATTAACATTTTTACACTAGGGAGAAGGAAATGTGGTGCGCTGTGCCGTAAATAAATTGCCTACACACTTTATTTTGTATGTAGGAACGTAGGTAGTGAGCAGTGGCAGTTTGATGTTAGTTAACATTAATAATTTTTCTGATACTTCTTTTTCAACTCAACAACCTTCTCTTTCCCCTTTTTTATCTTTTTCTTGTCGGCTGGCCACATCATTTCTGGCATGACAGCTTTTTACAAGCCTATTGCTCAGCGCCATCACCGTCAGCATTACAATCATCCCATGATTTGCATGGAATTTCTCGTCTGTGGGCTTACGCTATGGTGCTTTCTCGCCGAGTGAATTAATTGACCACTTCTCGAAAACGTAGCACACAACTCTTACTTATTATGCAAATGCATTGTTATTAGTTGAATGTGGCACTACAATATGTCAACTAGGAAAAGGTACACGGCCTACAGCACTCATTCTTGCTCGTCATTATCATCATCTATCCGTCGATTCAGTTTTTATCGCAAGATTTTATAATATACGATATTAGAGCATCAAACTTTTCATGTGTACAAAGAAAATATTTTTTTATTTTTAACGTGTCGACGTTTTCCCTGTCAATTCGCATTAGTTACTATTAATGCTTCCTTGCGAAAAAATGACGTTTTACCTCCGTCAGGGGGTTGGCTGAAATGGCAGCTGTGACTCTTTTCTCTATTCGAGTTAAACAACTTGTTTGTAGAAATCTAAACCGTATTCATCCATAAATGGCCTTGTGGTTCATCATAATGATGTGGTTGGTACATACGCGATAATTATTGCCGCTCAATATAATTCTTTGATAGTTACAATCATAAATCACACCATAAAGTGGCATAGAAAAGTCAGCGCAGTCACTGCCAACAAAACAACACAACAATTTTCCATGAATCCGTTAAATGATAGATAAAAACTAAATTAAAATGAGCTGATGACATGATCATGAATTAGAGTGTAATTATATGAAGGGTGATTGATTTCTCATGAAGCATCCGTCAAGAGCAGGTTGGTCTAGAGTGTGAGTGTGAAACATGAACCAATCTACCATTTTCATTGCAGCAAATTTGGTGCGAAAAATTTAGTTATGGTTTGATGAATCACCATGTTATTTTGCATGTAAAAATTCTAACAACCATTCATTCCCCACAAGTGACTGACTGGTGACCCTCACTTACTCAATCTCAACTTGCTTATCAGAATGTGACGGAGCAGGTGCCTACTCCAACTTGCCTACACAAATCAAGTTATGAGTGTAGTACCAAGAAAGAAAAGATACATTTGATTGGTCATCAAATTTGTGTGTGACATGTGCACAGATTTCCCTCCCATCTACAAGTCAATCATTTTTTATATTGTTGCAAAAAAATGAGTCCGTAATTTGCATTCAATTCGAAATTGAAACTATCACGTACAACTTTATGTTTCCTCCATTTCATTTTTAGGAAAGATGTACATATGTAGATGTAGTCTTTATTGCTACTTATTATTGACGATATAAATTTTTATTTATGAATTTTTAAGCAAAAAATAAGGCTATTACTAAAATATCGTAGAAGATTGGCTTTTAGTTATGTTATTGCTATATGACGATAAGCAATGATTATGATGATGTGATGTGATAACCACTCGAGCTTGCTTGGGATATATGGCTATCGTGTCATCTTTCAGTTTCGTTCTCTCGGATTGACAGATTGTTTTGCTTAGGATTACAAACCTGAGGGTTCACAGAGTATAATACCTACACGGCACAGGGAAATGGGGACTACGCACAATTATTATCTTGTAGACTTTCTTTTGACAACGACTATTTACCACTGAATTGATCGGTCTGCGTGAGTAAAGAACTTTATTACCCATGCCTTGCTATACATTGTTTACGTTTTACTAGAATTCAATGATAGAACCGTGAATTGGTACAACATTAAATATTGTTATTACAACCATCCATCTTGAAAACTTTTACTCGTGTGACGATTGATTGGTGTTTTTACTACACGAGGTTTATTGGATATGACCACTTTGTGTGGGTATGTGTTGAACAAGTAAAATGTTATCAGAGTAAAAGCATTTAGCAAAACATGAAAAGTATTGCTGACTACAAATTTTCATTTTTCGTCAGAAATAACAAGTTTTTGAAAAATCTCAGTTTTGATCATTATATCAAACACTTCATTTTTTGGCATTTGATATATCTCATTTATTTATTGTCATGAAGTTGTAGCCTCACTCTGGCTCTGGCTCTGGCTGATGAAGCATTTTGTTCGTGTTAGTTTGGGGTGAGAAACAACTTTACTTTTGATATTAAAGTTAACAGAGAGATAGATGTATAATAATGATATAAAATATAGGAAAGAACGTAGGTTTTTACAATATTGATAAAAAGGAACAAATACATAAGTAATCATAATAACTCTAAAATAGTTTCCAATTTATACCCACGGTTAAACACATCCCTATAAATTTGACTGCACTCTTTCCTTACATTTTCTTAGTTTTATTTTTCACATGACTAATACAAAATCTACCATTTACCACGTTTTGTGTGAGAGAGTTCGCCCCCTAGTCTTCCAATTGTCTTTTATTTATGCTAATAATTCACTCACGTAGATAAAGAGAATGCGCATTTCATGAACAAGTGCTTTTCAGCATTTCTACACAAATTTCTGGGTTGGACAACAAGCGCAAAAATAAAAATCCAAATCAACCAACGAACCGTCAACAAGTCCACCAGTAACAACGGCGCCATCACTGTCATTTCATCATTACCATCATTATTATTATTATCATATTACCCACATAGGAAGAATCTTCCTTTCCTTGCGTACCTACCAATTTGCATTATTTACCTAACACTTCAAAAATTGTGTTCTAAATGCCTACATACTGTGCATAATTGCTCGTGTTGTCCTTCATGTTTTGAAATTTCAGTGATTTTCTTATTAAGATGTAATTCAGGTATCAGGCAACAAATCGATTTACAAACAATAGAAAAAAAACAAAAGGGACGAGTAACGACCGTAAACAATGTTGTTGCTGCTACAAATACTTTTTCATTTAAAAAAAGCGCTAATCGAAAAACGAACTTGGCACGTACTTCACAAAAGTTGTCGTTTGGGTGAGCTTTTGCATTGAATTGTTTTACGTGTGGATGTTAAGTACCTAAATACTTTGTCATTCAATAATAACAACTGATAAAAACATGATACCATACCTAAGCTTTTTAAGAAGATGTATCAACGCTGACACGAGTAAAGGATCCAATCCACGTGTCATCAATGAGCTTGTGTTGTTGTTTTGTTTTGCTGTTTTGAGTGGACGTGGCTTTTTTGGAGTGACTTTCTGGTTAATTTTTTATAAGGGTGGTTTGTTTTTATTTCTTGTTGATGGTTGATGTTGATGTTCCTTCACTTTATAATAAACACATGGCCCAATATAGATTTCCACATAAAAATCACAGTGTAAAAAATTTACACTTGAAGAAAAAAATGACAAAAACAAGACGAGCTTATCTTTGTTCTTGTGTGTTCTTGTTAAGTGCACATAAGGATACCAACATTATTTTTTCATGATGATGATATGACGCATGTGGTAGAGAGGAATGGAATGAATAAAAAGGTAAAGGAGGTAAAACGTGTGGGAATGAAAATTGCTTGCATGATTGTGGTTGATTTGGTTGTAATTGGTTGCTTGCGGCCTAATTAGGCAGCCCATCAAGCGTCCCATCAACTTGATTTGTGATCCGCGATGGCACAACCGTAACACTGATGATATGATACAGGGGAAAGTAAAGTGTTCAAAATGTGTGGCGCTACGCTTCATTCACCCTAATCTGAACTACTAAAACTGTGGGCAAGTCAAGCTCATCCTTAGTTGGGTGGCCATGATGATGTTCAAATGGGCCGTGGTCAGAGGCACATTAACACAGGGGCAAGTAAAGCACAACCCTCTACACTGACTGACTGTTTCAAGTAATGTAATCATTTAATGATACCGTTAAACCGAACCGACTGTCAACTTTTGTAGGTTGTATAAAATGAATGAACAAATTTAATTCTTACATTTTCGTAATATGTTCATTTCACCCGAACAAGAATAAGAGGTCAATACAACTTCATGATGTTTTCTCCTCCGACTGACACGAACAATGTTTCAAAAGTTTGAAAAGAATAAGGAAAGCAAAAGATGAGAAATGCTGTGTGAAAATTCTTTCAAGATGCCTGGCATGGCATCAAGCCTAATTGTCTGTGTGAATAAGTGAGCGATATGAATGTTTTCTTCTTTTTTGTAGAAAAAAACTGTATTTCACGAAAGAAATGAACCAGCCATCACATCAAGCTGACTTCACGCATACTCTTAGGATATTGCCAAGCCCTTTCAAAGTGAAGCGCTTCCTCTTGCTCTTGGTCTCTTTAATAAATATTTCTTGATATTACATGAACTAAAGGTACACTAAAAAATTCACATTTCATTATTATTATTACATTGCTTTGGTTGGTACTCCGTGGATATGGACGGTACGGACGTCAAGTGCTCTTAAAAGCAGCACCGCAGGTTGTCGAAATCTCATAAGTCACGCTAATCGCAATAGAACTAGCTGCGCTGAGCGACATAATAATATGAAATAGAATAGTGAGCGACTCAACTTTTTCCACACGCCAGGAACGGTACGAGGGAAATTGAGATAAACAAGGTTTACGATGAGACCAGATGTGTTTTCATCCACCAATTCATTTTTGTAGTTTGGAATTTTGGATTACGATAAAAAAGTGACTCATTCTAACGCAACATCATTTTACATAATGGTAGGCAATCAGCTCATCTCAGAGGGAGTTTGTATGTAAAATGAAAATTCAAAACGAGATGTGAGAAGAAAAATAATTTAAAAATCTTCACCGACTTTTGCTTAGGACGCACGCATGGAAGAATTGCAAAAGCAGCACAAGTTACTGGAGAGAGTAACAAAATGCAAAATACTTTCAGTAAATAAGGTGGAACTAGAGTTGTGGATTAACTGGCTGCATGGACCGGCCTTGGTAATAACATTAATAATAATGAAATAACAACAAATCAAATTGAATCAAAATCAAATCATGCTCACCCTGAAACCTGCAATTTTATCAAATCTTGCTCTCTTCGAAATTTCTTACGTGGGCAACCTTTCATCTTGAAACCTATATTTTGTCACTTACTGCGCACAGAATGAATAAAACGACTATAGTTGGCTGGACTTACCGCATTATTATCATCCAAAGGAGAATAATTTAGATTTAGTGGATGATGCTTTATTATGGTACACTTATCTGCGGCACGTGTGTAAGAAAGGGAAAGAAAGAAGGAAATGAGTTCTAACTTCCTCCTTCTTCCCACTCTAGTGGAAACATGAAAAATGCATCGACTTTTTTTGTGTCCATTCCGTCTGAATTGAAACGACGGAAAATGAGACTCATCAGAGTTTACGTCGAAGGGTGCATCCCGCACCTCATTTATTATTGTTTTCAAGCAATCATCGAGAAAAGTCAGTTTTTGTGAAGTTAAAACAAAGTATCCATCTCAAATTTCTGCGTGTGTGAGTGAATGATCTGGTCATGAAACAAATATCATCGGACGGAAGAAAAGAAATACTTCTATGATTGAAGGTGGTGAAAAAAGGTGGAAATGAGACAAAAAAGTAAAAATCAAATAAATGAATAACATAACAAGAGAAATGAACGAAACGAACCAATCTATAGATACTAAGTGGCAAGTTCACTCCGTCTTCAATTTAACCAGCCATCAAAAACGATCCGGATGAGGTGAAGGAGTTTGCATCGTTTCTCGTTCGTGCGGTTGAGTACGTTTTTGAAAATATTTTTTTCTCTTATTGTCGATGTGGCAGAATGGGTTGGCTCGCTGACTTTGTGTTCTTTAAGAATGTGAAGTATGATTGATAGGGAACAGGTGAAACAAGTGTCTATGGTCAATATAAGTAACAGTCATGCAATAACAATAACGAAGCAACGAATAAGGCAGGTGTTGCGTACTGTTATTCATGATTATTAGTTAAAAACGAAGCCTACGTATGCGAGTAATACGATTTTCCCAAAAAATCCGTGAAAGCAGAACAAGTAAGTATCTCGCTTCAAATTTTTGCCTCATTTATATCCTATACAGGAACATCGTGTCAAGCTGTGGAAATTTAAAAACGTAGTGATTCGATGATTATTCGTAAAAAAATGAAAGACTTGTCCTTTGTATACTAAGATGTTGCTTGTTTCACACATTGTATTATTATTATTCTCTCTTTTTATCTAATTCAAGAAAATCGTGATTTGTAAGTTTTACAACAGCAATCAGATCTGTTTCTTTGCTTTTGTGTGAAGATAAAGAAAACACGCTCGCTCGCAGTTACTTACAACGAGACCAGTTCAAATGATGAAAATTATGCCGTGCCATCGCGATGCCATACAGAACTCACATCAGTACTCTGTTTGCCACCATCATCTTCATTATCTTTATTACATTATAACTACAACTACACCGCAGCCGCACCATGAATTCATCTCCTTTACTCTCGAAAACGTATAATAGTAATAACAATAATCCGAATAATAATGCTCATGTTATTGGATCATCATCACAAAAAAGATTGATCTTTATATATTTTATTTGCCCAAATTTTATGGTACCCTGTAAATCAAGTTTACCACAGGAAAGTGGCCCTTTCTTCTTTAAAAAGAATTTCTCTTGCCTTGCCGATAAAAAAGAGGTTTTTTCCTGCTTCCCGTGATAATATCACAGCGAAAATTATTGCATGCAGTTTGCAGATAAATTTCAACAATAGAAACTAATACTATTATCAAATGGAACAAACACAATTCTGTCCTCACATCTGAGCACAATATAACAAATTCGACGAACAAAGTTGTATTCGATTATCAAGGTAGGTGCAATATTCAATGAGCACCGCATGATTCTGCATTATGATCATAAAATTGTGTACAACAAAGAAAAGCGAAGTGCTCGCACTACAATTATTCGGTTGGAAATGCGTGAATTTTTCTTCTTCTTGTAAACTTAGTGATTCTTGTAAAAAGCTGTATTTCATTTTTATTGCATCTTCAATATTTCAATAAACCTTTCAAAGTGAAGGGTAATAATAATAATTGTGTGTGAGGAGGAAAGCAGCATCAAGAGAAGAAACTGAGACGATGGACGAACGAAACCGTAGCTAACACTAATAACAATATGGAATAAAAAAATAAAAGGGCAGTCCGTGGAGAAAGAGATAAAAATCAATGATAATAAATTGGTACGGTGCTCACCTTTGAAATCTAGTTTACTTTAATATATTTTAGAACAATGTACTAATAGCTCAATGTTAACAAAAAGGCATATCTATGCATCTTTGGTGAAACTGAGAAAACTCGCTTATCTCCTTGTGTAGCCTGACAAGACAAGTATGGTATTAATAACATAACAATGTGTACCAATAATGTTTCAGGTGATACGATCACTTTATGGCGGTTTGTTTTATGTACTGACACAGGTCTACATTAAGTTACATGCACTGGTTCAATATTGAAATAGATTTTTTTATTGGGAAGAGATCTCGAGGATCACGAACCCATACATTGTAAGGTGAAAAACTCTTATTTGCCTCCATAAATTTGAAAATCTATTTACCAATACAGACAAAGACTCAGACTAGACGCAACTTTCCTTTACTTTCTTACTCTGTAGAAATAAAAGGACTGCTTAATGCTAAGTTTAGTGTTATACAATGTGTTGTTTTATGTTTATCTTTCATCACTTTCCCCCAGCAAACAGCACATGCCTTAGTTGCTTCGCTTTCATTGTTGGTTTTATGAAGAAACATCTGGAAAGATCAGCATTTTCTCCAACCTACACCACCACCCCAAAGCTCTCAGAGTTTCACCTGTTATTAGTAAAAACTGTGTTGTGCACATAAAAAATGATGATCGTATCACCTATTATTATTTACTTTGTAAAAATATACATTACACGTAATGATCATTATTGTGGAGTGGTAGAGATATGAGAATGGGTCTTCTACAATTTCTGTTTGTTGAATGGACGTTGCTGTGGACTTGCTACAAAACAGTAGTTGGAGGCACATTATATTATACGCATTATCATTTTCACCAACCATCGCATTTCATTGTAACGAAATATATCGTTAGCTGTTCATTAACAAAGTTCAACCCGAAAATTACATGGATCCACTTACCATTCTCATGTTAATTGTTCGTTATGCCAAAGGGGAAAAGCCTTTTGGCTGTAATAGAAATAGTAATAATAAGCATTAAAAAATAAATTTAAATTTGTCTGAGGTGCTGGTTGTGCATCAAAGTTCACAAAAACAGTGTTCCTTCTCTAATTCCCAACACACACTTTTCAACTTCACAAATTATAAAAGTAACACTGTAGCGTACGATGTTAAAATTTTTAACAGTGGCATGGCATAACACAAACCCTGATGAGGAGCGTTTCAAATGAAAGTTCGAGCGTTGGGGAACGCAATAGTAGTAATCTCTGTTAATTAAGATAATCAACCTTATTTCAAAGGAACCATTATACCAATAATAATCAAGGAACTACGCTGTGGTCACGATGCTGTGTAAAACGTCTTAGGAAATTCTTTTTGCTGCTATTATAGCTAAGATGGAGTTTGTAATCACAAAAGCAATAATAATTAGTGTTTCGCAGGCTTCTTCTGTAGATCATTTGTCTGCAATCTGCCATGCATTACTCTGCTCTGCCCGTATCAAATCGGAGTTATAATGGTTACTTATGTTAGTGGTAAAGTGCTAACTACCAATACCAAATACACAGGCACGTCTGTTTGTATAGCAGATTGTAAACCGTAATAGGACAATTTCAACTGAGAATGTAGAACGAACCTTTTCTATTGGAACCTTATTAACAGTTTCGAAAGTTGGAAATGCGATTTTTTTTTCAGTGCCAAAGGGAAAATGGGTTGTCGGTGTCGGTACGTTTAACAATGCCTCTCTTATTTTTCAACAATTTTACTCGCCGATAGTTTTTGATACCCTACCCTTCGACTGGTTCCAATTCAGTTCAATTTTCCCTTCTTTCTTCGTGTGAGGGTTAAAGTTTTGCTTGCTTGCACTCGGGTGAAAAAAATAATTGCGAGTCCTTGTATGGAGTATCCTCCTCCTCTAAAAATTTTAATAGAGTGAATACTCTCCAGTCTTCACACATTGACATTTTTATGTGC
>VYYJ01002375.1:0-22075 GCA_021029165.1 Cyphoderus albinus | reverse complement strand
TATGGAGGGGCACTGTAGATAAAATGAAAATTTCATTCATTTCAGTTAGGTTGGGTTTGGTTTGAATGTGAAAATGAGTCCAGGTTAGGATTAAATAAAAGGAAAATTTCATTCATTTTGGATAGGTTAGGTTAGGTTAAAATTTAAAAATTAAGTCCTGGTTAGGATTAGGTAGATGAAAATGAACGTTTCATTCATTTCAGTTAGGTTGGGTTAGGTTTGAATGCGGAAATTAAGTCCAGGTTAGGATTAGGTAGATGAAAATGAACGTTTCATTCATTTCAGTTAGGTTGGGTTAGGTTTGAATGCGGAAATTAAGTCCAGGTTAGGATTAGATATGTGAAAATTTCTAGACTCGCCCTATGTTTTTGGAGGGTGGTATTCTGTAACCGAACTAACTGGTAGTCAGGTTACAGCAGACCACCCTCTACTATAATACCCCCCTCTTTAGTTTTCTGGAGGGTGGTATTCTGTAACCTGACCGCTTAATTAATTGTTCCGTTATTTTTATTTGCGTAGCTTCTTGCAATTATCGTCGTGGGTCTTGGCTTGGTTTCGCATTTCAAATCGCAGTGGTTGTGGCCAACATCACTTAACTTTACGAGAAATGAGGAGTCTGGTGATATCGGACTGTTTGATGACGCTCCATACAGACAGTGTGACGCTGAGAATGAAAAGTTTAACGAATATATTAAAAAGATGGAGAAAAAGTGTCCGCCCATTGCAATGGAACGTTTTTTCGTGGCAATGGCGGTAATTTGTTTGATACTGGACGCTATCAGTTTCCTGCTTTCCTGTTTGAACTTAAATATTAAAGTGATAGTAAGGAAGTCAAATTAAATACAGAAAAATAAAGATTTTATCCGATTTTAATTAACATTTAATCCGTTATTGTTGAATATTGTAGGATGCTCTTGTTCACCTTGTTCTTTGTCTTGGGCTCTTGATTGGTTCCATTCTTTACATTGTCTCGGCGGTTCAAATTGATCAGTTGATATTTCATGATTATCATGAGAACAAGGATAACATGAGTGAGAAAGATAGGGGAAAAGTGGAAAAGGAGAGAAGGTCATATCTGATGTGGCATAAAATTATAGCCGCTGTACGTAATTTAATTTTTAAAAGTAACTAAACTATTTCGATTTCATTTACTGCTGATAAATCTATTTAAAAACTTGACAGGGTTTTGGCATCTTTCAAGCAATTTGTCATTTTGCCGTGGCCTGGACCACTTGCACTCAGAAGGAGGAATGAAAATTCATCAAATACACGATAACAGTAACAATTATTATAAATGAACCAACTCTCATTTCAAGAGACAAAAAATAGACTAAGGAGAAAAATAATAATATGAGTAATTCCAAAAAATAATTTTTACATTAACATTTTGGCACATTATAAAAACTTTCTTTAAGAACGAATGTATTTTATTCACTGTATGAAGTTATTTACAAGTTCGCGTAATAATTAAAATGGATAAATAAATAAAAACAGTCAAAGACATCTAATATTAAATATTAATTGGCACAATTAAAACTAGTCATCATTGTTAACTTGACCTTTCGTAAAACTCAAAAAGACCTGCTCTAAAGTCGTTTGACCCACAGAGTAAGCCTCCAAGCGGAAAAGTGACTTCGCCTCTTCCATTTTCTTAAACATTTCGCCCCAAGACACATTTTCATCTGCTTTAATGTGGTAATGGACATATCCAGGATGAACCTCCTTTAACTGGCATCCTGCGAAATTTCGCTCAATGAAGTTTCGCAGCGGTTGGAGCTCTTGCTCCCAAGCTTGAGAGGCACCCTTCAGAGAACTTTGTCTCCTTCCCAGTTCCTGAATTTACACTAAACTTAATTAGCTATTTCGATAATTTTTAAAGAGCAGAAATTAAAAAATAATTAATACCAAAGACTGTCTCGTCATCCTCCTTTCGTCACGTGTTGACTCAATCTGAGCTATGAGCGTGAAGCCGTCGCCAAACTTGTTTTTCAAATGTTGTGTCGACCCTAAGCACCTATTAAATAAAAAATAAAACTTAATTGTAGCCGCTAAAAATTAATTCCTTTGAATTTGTAAACTTCGTACCTAAATGTCCCATTAACCATGATAGCCAAGCGGGTGCACAGGGCTTCACATTCCTCCATACTATAAAATATTTATAATTAGAAGATTTTATTTAATTGCTGATAGCTTGATAGTTGAATTCCGGGCTGATTTGATTAATTAATTGTTTACCTGTGCGAAGTCAAAATGACGGAGGTGCCACTTTCCCTGACGCTACAAATCGTGTTCCAAAGATGTCTTCTGGCAACAGGGTCCATTCCTAAACAATAATTAATTAATTGTAATTAAAAGTCCGTAGTTAATTGACATTCAAAAATTTGATTTTCACCTGTGGTTGGTTCGTCGAGAAAGACGAGCGGAGGGCTTCCAATCAACGCCAAGGCCGTGGACAATTTTCTCTTGTTGCCCCCGCTGTAGGTTCCGCACGGCTTTTCAATGTGCTCGCTGAATAGCAAGTTGGCGCCGAGGGAGTTGACGAGGGGGTCGATTTCCTCCTCTTTGATTCCCCGGAGGCGCGCGAACAATCGAATCGTTTCCCTCCCGGTCAACTCGGGAATCAAAGCGTCGAACTGGGGGCAGTAGCCGACCACTCGCTGCACCTCTTTGATCTCCGTCTTTACGCTCTTCGAGTCGATGAACGCGTCGCCCACGCTCATCGGAATGTCACCCGTCAGCATCTTGAACGTCGTCGTTTTACCCGCACCGTTAACTCCCAGAAGCCCTGACACAAAGATATTAATGCATAATATTTAATTATTAATGAAGATAATAATTTTAAGTAAAAAAGTATTTTAAATTACATACCAAAACATTCTCCGTGTTTCACTCCCAGACAAAGATGATCCACCGCGAGGAACTTTTTGTAGTACTTTGTGAGATCCCTGAGGATCATATTTTCAGATTTCACAAGTTGCGTCAACTCCGTCCCCCGAATTCGCTGATTCTCCGTGGCCACATCGGAATCCACCAGGGCCGTTGGATCCCTTTCATGATCGCCCTTTCCGGCTTTGTACTTTTTCACCTCGTTCCTGTACAAAATGCTCTGCACGATTTTCGACTCGATTATAAAAAGAAGGAGAATGCACGCACCGCCCACCATGAACAAAAAGAAAAGATTCCTGCCAATTCCAGGATGCTTCCAGCTCAGATAATCAATGGGCCACTTTTTGCAGCAAATGAAATCCGGATTTTGTTCACACATGCCCAACTTCTCCAGCATGAGTTCCATGCTGCCACAGGTCTCATGCAAATTTCGATTCAGTGCCAGTTGGGACAGAGAAATTCCCACGTCAAAGTTTGGAAACAACATGAACACCCATTCCAGGGCGTCCGCCACGTGGGTCAGGTCGAGTGCCTCAATCTGAAGAATGGTTATCGCCAGCAGGGTCGCTGTTCCAGTAAGGAAGTTAAAAAATGTCATTCGAGTGTAGCCGGAAGAGGGCACGGAGAAGAGGAAGGAGAAAAGGTACATCAGTGGAATAACCGCCCACCCGTACATTAGCAAAACGAGGAAAAAGTATCCCTGCATTCTGGCAGATTTGAAGTCGTCGATTTGGAAGGCGAGCAAAATAATCATGAGGCAAATTGAGGGGATGATGAAGTTGACCGCGTCAAAGATCCAGTGGGCTAGCCAGAAAATGGGGAATTGCACACCGGAAACGTACTGCAAATGCTTCGACTTTGTTTCCTTCTCCTTGATTAAAAACACGACGAAGCTTGCAGCGAGGAACGACATTCTGCAAAAGTGATTTCAAACCGTTTTTGAGGGTATTTCCCAGGTCTCTCAAAACTTCATGTGACATTCAAATAAAAAAATTACCCAAATGCGATATTGAAACCAATTTGGAAGCCATCGGTCTGTCCACTGTTCACATTATTCAATTCGTCCGTTGGCGTAAACGGCAAGGGGTGATTGGAAACCTGGATTGTGGCATTGTCGTCACCCGTGATTTCCCGGAGAATCGAGTTGGAAATAAAGTTAAGTGCGACAGGCGGGGTGTGATATGGTTGATTGTTGAAGTAGCCCGTTAGAGTCTTGGCGTCCTGGGCTTTCAGGCCAACGATGTTCTGGAAGTTGACGCGGGGCAGATTCTCCTCAGACTGTTTCAAAATGTAGCCTTCGAACCATGGCACTTTTAGAGTGGTGGACTGCTGCTTGGCGAAGCTTTCGTAAGTCGAGCAAATTGGAGCGTCATTCGAGTAACACTCGTAGACCGTGACGGGTGTTCCGGACGAGGTGTATTTGTACAAGTCAAGATCCCGTTCTGGAGGCGTTGTCTTATCAGGCATGGTGCGAATTACTATCAAAGCTATGATTAGGAACCCAACAGGCACAACGACCTGGGATATGATGAGGAGTTTGTTACGGATCGCGTACAGCATCTTTTTCACCAACATTGCCAACAGCTGCTGCAGGAAAAGCTGGAAGCCTTTGTTACGGTCTTCCTCACCTCCGGTTAAAACAGCCTTTGAATCTGCTCCGTGGAGAGGGTCCATACTTACTGATGAGTGAGTGGTGTTTCCAAGAAGTTCCGCTTTTCTCCGTTTCATCTCTTCCTCCACTTGCTCTCCAACACTATATTTAAAATTATTTTCATTGCTAATCAATTACTGTATATACCTTCATTAATTTATTTTTTCTTCACTCTATCTGTGTAACAAAACCCACCGCATGAAAACCTCCTCCATCTGCGTAATGGAGCATCCATAACTGTCAATTCCCAACTCCTCCTTTCTCGCCTCCAACTCATGGAACATTTCTGGAAACAGGTGCGACTTCTCATCGGGCAACGAGTAGCTCAGCTCTGCGCCAATGTTCTGGTCAACGTGAACTTCCGGTATGCGTCTCTGTAGAAGTTCGGTGATCTCCTGGACTTTACAGTTTCCTTGCTTCACCATCACCAAATGATAACCGCCGCCTGGAAAACGTTTACACATTTCATTAAAACATGTATTTGCATATATCGTGAAAAGTCACACCTTAATCTTTTTAATTATTTTAATTAAGTACCCACCGTATTTTTTCTTGAGAAAAAGACTCGAGCCACAACACCGAGCTTCGCCTTCAGCCATAATGGCAATCCTATCTCCAAGCAAGTCAGCTTCGTCCATGAACTAAAAAATCATTTGAGAAAGCAACTTCTAAAAAAATTGCAGCAGGGGCAAATTGAGACAGCCATAATTAAACTTAACTAACATGAGTAGAAAGCACAATGGTCCTCCCCGCTTTCTCATTAGTGATCAAATCCCATGTGGAGCGCCTGGCGCCCGGGTCCATTCCCGAAGTGGGTTCGTCCAAAAGCACAACTTTGCTGCCGCCGACAAGGGCAATTCCCACGGACAACTTTCGTTTCATTCCTCCCGACAGAGTTTGTGACTGTGCGTGTCTCTTATTTTCCAGCATCAGGGCTTCTAACATCCGGTCGATTTCTTCTTGCACTGTGCTTCGGTCGTTTCCTTTCAGCTTCGTTTTTCAAACATTTTTATCAAAATTTTCAGTTTTTTATTTGGTTTGGCATATTATTAAATTAACTATTTTTATTTTAAAAAAAAGAAGCTTTACCAAACAAAAGAATCTCAAATGTTCCTCCACGGTCATCTCATCAAACAAAACGTCATGTTGTGGACACAATCCCAAACTGTCCCTCACTCCCTTGATGTCTCTGCGAATATCGAACCCATTCACCATTGCAGTTCCTGTCGTAGGCGGAAACAGTCCTGTGAGCATGGACATCGTCGTCGTCTTGCCCGCTCCATTATGACCGAGCAGTGCGGTCACTTGATTCTCGTAGAAATTCAGCTTCAAATCGTTCACCGCAATCTTGTCTCCAAAAATTTTCGTCAGTCCCACAATTTTTATACCCGCACGGCCATTTGGCTCCCTCTCGAAAAAGTTGCGTTTTCCGTTGTCCAGAGGTGTCACTGCAGTGACCGTTTCGAAGTCCGCGACGCTGCTCGAACCGCACCAGTAGGATTTCTAGAGAGAAAAAATCAAATCAAAACTCAGCAAAAAACACGGGTAATGAGTGAAAGTAAAAAAAAGCTTTAATTTTTCCTACCGTGACAGGAAAGTACCAGGGCAGTGGTACCCCGTAATCTCCGGGGAAAACGGCTTCAATGTAGATAGCAAGAAAGAGATAGAGAAAACCGTCAAAAAGCAAGACGAGCATGACGTCCAACAAAGTGAGGTTATCGTCGGGACTGGCGCCATCGGCAAGGGTACTCCACTGAATTCCAGCTCCGGTGCCCTCAAACATTGCAATAAGCTGGCAACCGAAAGCCATTCCCGTGTTGCTGAACAGACTGATGCCGAGCTTGGAACCCTTCGAGAGTTCGTTATACCTGGGCTGGAGAAAAAAGTATGGAAAGTAGGTCAGAAAGAAGATGACGCCTGCGGCGGTACTGGCGGAATTCGCCGTGGAGAAAAAGGACGACACCAGAAATCCCAGGGTTATCACAGTGAACATGTAGATTAGGAAGAAAACAAAGAGTAGCGACCAGTCCGCGTAGGTGATGACGGACAAGCCGTTTCCATACAGTTGGAGCTTGTAGAAGATCGTAATGAGGATGGTGGAAATAAGGAGGAAAATGAAGGACTTTGTGAACCACGCCGACCAGTGGAGCCAGTTCGAGAGTCCCATCATTTTCATGGATTCCTTCAGACGTTTCTCCTTCTCGTGAACAATCGACTTCGCAATGTTGATTATCGGGTAAATGTAGCTCAGAACCAGGAACAGCGGAAGTTGACTCTGCAGAGCCATCACGAAGAAATCGTTGATGTACGGAGGATAAGGGAATCTGTTTAGGGACACTTTGTACGCGTCCAAATCTTCCTCTGCGGCGCCCTTCACGATGGTGATCGCTCGGTCCACTGCGGACTGCAGGTACAAGAAACCCTCCCTCCAGTAACCTAATAAAGTATTATAATTATTCGAGGTCAAAGGTCAAAGTTCAAATAAATAGTTATGTAATAAATATGTATAATACCTGGGGAGCCACCACGCTGATAATGGAGTTGATTATGGTCAAGTGTCTCGTTGTCGGTGGAGGCCCGAGGACCTGGAACTTGGAATATGGAGTAAAGCAACTCTGTCATCCAACCGTCGCTACCCCCGAACGAAGATGAAGCGTTGTGCTGAACCGCTGGAAATCTAAGGTTGTACTGTAAAGCAATCATTACATTAAATCTTAATTGTAATTAACTATTGTTGGCTTTGGCTATGTTTTTAATACTTATTGTTATATGAAAACATTCGAATTTACAAAAATTTTCTTTTCGTTGATATTTGCACTTCGGAACACGACCGCAGCAAGAACCGGGTTTTCCGTCATCGTGTCCTCAAGACCCTGTCCTGGCGGAATTGCATTGTAGGGGTAGGCCGAGGCGTTATGTAAGTAATCATCTAACAAAGCATCTTCACTGGAATATCCCACAACTATAATTAAAAGGCAATTGAATATTAAGTAATTATATAATAATTAATTTTGCTGTCTCAATTTATTTATTTAACAATAATTTAATTATTGGTAAAACCTTTGTATTTTCCGTCCATGTTGATAATCTTCTCCACTCTCTTCATCACACCATGAAACCCGGCAGCGTCGTCGTCTGGAGCGTACAGGAGAAATTTTCTTATTTAAAAAATAATTAAATGATTCATTATCTTGTTAATTATAATTAAAACTAAAATTAGAATTGCAATTTATAAAATATTTGTAATAATGTAAATTTAATATAACTAATATTTTTTTACGCTTTCGGCACAGAAGTGTTTGTGGCGTCAGCGGGGTCAAAGGGCGGAAACCACGTCGCCCCTTTCTCCTCAGACTCCACTATCCCCCGGATGCCGACCAGAATGAGGGTGAAAAGTAAAGGAATGAGGATTTCCACCACGGTCTGAGCCTTGTGCCTTTTCTGGAGAACGTAGTTCTTCCAGAGCAGCAGTCCAAACTTTTTCATGGAATCCATTTTATTCTTATTTTTTTAAAATAATTAGATGAGGTAGAATACAAAAAAAAAACTTAATTAAATTTCGGTCACAGAAAATTGTGAATCATTTTTATTGCGAATTACGATAAATACCCCATGATATGCCATGAACTAGAAACGCATGAGTCTTTCCACTTAACTCACTGCCCTAAGTGTAAACTGATGTAGAATATTAAAGGTAAATATGGAAATTTGCAAGCGAAAAACTATTTTCTCTCCTTATCACAGAGAGTCAACTCGATTCAAATTAAATGTCAAGTTTACACGTTTAATCATAGTTTTTGTTGCATCATCATCATCGTTTGGGTTTTGGGTGTTCCATCATGGAACTTCCATGTCATGTTCATGTTTGTATCTCAGTCATTAGGCAGATGCGTGGGTTTAGTAATCACATTATTATCACAATGTGTGTGTAGACAAAACAAAGATCCTCCTGGATAAGTTTGATAAGCGAAATCTCCAAAACCCGTGTGTCATTGCTCATTCATTTTCAATTTCATTTAGCGTAACATTTTTTATCTTATCTGATCCGGGTTCCATTTTACTGGACTATTTTATTAAACACTATGTAAAACATACATTCGCTAAAATTAGGAACTACCAGCTTTTACAACTCGTGATTACGATATTGCATGATTAATGACGTTAGTAAATGATAATTATACTAACATAATTACGATTGCGAATTTGCGAGACGAGGCGAACAATAACAATAAAACATCACACTTTTTGGCACAAGCAATGCAAAATATTACGAATTTCCAACGAGTCTCATGATGAAAGAAGAGACAGATGGTATTTATTATGAAGATAAGCTACTTTGATTCTTAACTGATGAATCCAGCTGGTGTTTCAGAAAATAATTTCAAAAATGACAATAGTAGGCACTTAATTGCAATTGTCATAAATATGACGCAGATAACCGTCCACAACGCAACGCAGTCCAAAATGGGCGACGGCGACAACGATAAACTTTCTCGTTTATCTTACTCTTCGGGGCAACTTGAAACAATTTGGTGAAACTTTGTTTGCTATCTTTTTACACTACCAAATCTGGAACATTTTGTACTTAAACTTTTTGTTTGTGAGCCAGGATCCATCCAGGAGTTTGATGGAAGCAGCAGCGGTGGTGTGGTGTATTAATTAAAATTAAAACGAAGTCTACTTTAAGTTTTTTCCCTATCATGGTTTATTTATATCTGTAATATTTTGGCACAATCGATGATGTTAAAATTTGCAAGGCAAAACTTGTGAATTGGCTTTTCCTATGATCTGATGTTAGAAGAGTGTTTTTATTAATACCGGAAATGAATAAATGAATTGGATGGACCGGCTATAAAAGCTGGAGAATATTTTTTCTTTGTACATTAATACTAAATGCTAATATTTACGTATGTGCCCAAAATTGTCAAAGTACTTTGGCTTTGTAGCTGGAATGGCGTGACGTGAGTGACATGACACGAGGCGAATAAATCAATAAACCCAATCTTTCTCTCTTTGCATTGTTTGTGTTGTAAGAATTTTTTTTTGTCTTGTCGTGACTGCGGGAATATTTTTTTCCTGCAATTTTGCACGTGGTAAGTAGTAGTACATAATACAATAGACTAGGTACGTTTGTGGCCATTGTCCGCAAAAATTGTTGACAACACTCATCGTCATTCGTCACTTTTGTATCACCTAAAGCTAAAATGTATCCTGTATAATAAACAGGGTGGGTCAGGGTGGGACCATTACGTCGAATTCATTTTTAGCAAATGAATTAAAAATCAATTAGTTAATAAATATTAATGAAGGGGAAATATTTAATGCAGAATTGTTACATTACAATCCACAAAACTAGTAAAAAAAAAGTTTACAATTCTCCAAATTACAATACAAAATAATATGTACATATGTAAAATTTGCAAACTTTAGCTTTAAAAAGCACCATTGCATTGTAAAATGTCTGTAGCATAGCATGACGCTTTGACGCTTAATATGAAATGATTCAACAAAATTCATCTTTGAGTATTTACAAGCCAACTTGAAACTGAAACATGATTTTCGTTATGTATGTGTTTAAATTACTGAGTCATCATAAACCGGTGATTCAATTCATGATTCACAGTCACAGCCACGACAGCAAGCTCTGCATTGCTTTGGAGCCTTCCTCGAAAAACTTTGCCGGCTTGGGGATTTATTAATGATAATGAAATGATGACTGTATAATGACGATGATGATGAGTAATGCATGATTAATACAGATTTAGCAATTTATTAAAAATTTCGAGCAATTTTTGCGTTTTATTTTCGTTACTAGAAATGACATTAAATTAAAAATAAATATAAAAAATTTCAAAATTAACTACATTTAAATTAAAATTATTAACTATTTTTAAAATAGGTCTAGCTTGCGCTTATCAGAGCGCAATTTCTGTTCTCGAGTAACATTAATCTGCATCTGATTTAAATCCCTACGCTTACTTTCTAAAGCCTCTAACTTTTTCTCTAATAGTGCTAGAGTTTCCTTGTCCCTCCCTTCCCTTTGTCTTTTCATGGACTCCTTCGTTTTCGAAATATCTTTTGAAACCTGCTTTAAACTCTCGCTAAGTCCGAACAGACGCTTGTTTAGGTGGGACGTAGTTTCTTTTCTGATTAATTTTTCAGAATCATTCATTTCATTTTTACGAGATCCGTCCGTTTTTCGAAGGGATAATTTCGAGTTTAAAAATTCGAAAACGGAAGATTCCTCCTTTTTCGATTTCTGATGCGCTTCCACTTTCGCGCGTTGTTTATCCGCCTTTCGCTGCTGTTTCAGGCGGCGCTTCTCGGCGCTGAAGAGATTTCCGTCGTGGGCTTTTTCCTTAAGCGCCATGCAAACATCCAGGGATTTTCCGGGTGGCAAAACAATCGCATCTACGGGATCCACACGGCCCTCTTGGTTTTTTCCTAATCCTTTGCCCATCACGTAGCCCATTTTTTGCATCAACGTGGAGCCAATACCCTGTAAAAAGCAAATGACTTTTTAATTGTAGTTTTAAAATTCCAATCAAGTTAAATTATTTTTGTGTAGTATTAATACCTACCTTTGTATACTTTTCCCATTCTCCTAACACGCTAGTACTCTTAATGTCCGGTAGATCGCAGTTTCCCATAAGTGTCTTAGGAAATTCTTCACTTTCCGAATCCGTTGATAAACCGGGGTTCTCAACGTCATCCTCGTCTGATGAACTTGTGTCAGAGGAGGAGCCACTTTCATTTTGGTTAAGAGGCACAGTTTCGTGTAAAGGGATGACGCAAACCTCTTTGCCCACGTCGTATAAAATTTCGCATTCTCCGTCGACCGTTATTTCTATCAAAATTAAAGTAACAATTCATTTCAACTAATTCGAATTAATTAGCTAAATCATATAACTAAATTATATGATAAAAGTACGTTGTACTGTAGCTTTGTACCACAGGTCATCATGGTACTTGGCAAAAACCCTGCAGCCGGGAACCACCAAAGAGAAATCGGGTTCACTATTAAGTTAAAATATAATCATTAAATGATATGATATATATACATTCATTATCATTATCATTAAATTGCTTTAAGTAATAAATAATTATTCTTGAATTTAATAGTCTTTAATTAAGTTTAATTACCTGTACTCACGTAATTGTGACAAAGGAACGACTTCCCCGTGTGAAAAGTTGCACTGCGTGTCCGAAAATCGGCAACGGTCTTCCTTGTAAAATGGACAAAGTAACTGGCTCTTAACGACGGGTTGGAGAAACATGACGCGCACCATAATCGAAGAAAGGTCACTCGGATCGTCCTCGTCAGTGTCAGTCTTATCTGAATTTTTAAAAAACGCAATGAATAAGAAATTAAAAAACATTAAAATTAAGTAAAATTGGCATAAATTATTTTAAATTGAGATTTTACCATTACCATTTTCCAACGACAAAACACTGGAAATCATCGCATTGTAATATCCAATTTGTCCCCAGTTTGCTTGGTGTGGCGCCATGCACTTCATGCCAATTAAGGCTTCCAAATCTGACCCTATCGACTCTGCAACATTTTCCGTCTCGTTATCATTATCATTAGTATCGCCATTAACTGTCGCTTCCGCTTCCTCCGAACAGTTTTCATTTTCATTTGTGCTTGAATTCAACGCAGCAATCTCCGCCTGAATTTATCACAAATTATAAATATTATTTAACAAGAATAAACGTATTAACAAAATAGCATGTAAAATAGTTAATAATGACATTATGTACATATATATTTGTTTACATAAAATAATCAAAATAATTATCTTTGATTTAATACCTGGAATTGTTTGTACTCATCATCGTCTCCGTCTTGGGCAACTTCTCCAATATTATCTGTAGCTGATGTGTCTTCAGAAGAATAAGCTCCTAACAATTCCTGTAACTGATTAATAATCAATTCAATTTCCGGCTTGTCCTCTTCTGAAGCGAGCTCCAGCGCTGTCTGCATTTGCGCCAGTTGAGCTTTTACGTCGTCCATTTTTACGATTATCAATTAAATAATTCAGTAAGTAATCACTTCATTTAAGTAAATAAACCACTTCTTATAAAAAATTGTGATTTAATATTTTTTGGCTTTCACTGTGTAGTATTAATACCTGCATTTCATCTCTGCTCTGCATCTCATTTCATTTCGCCATTCAGTTCAGTTCATGTTTCATTCATGTTCATCAGCTGAAGTTCATCAGCACCGGGCGAGCACAGACCGAGTGTATTTACAATTTTTACATAACCTACTATTTATTTACTAAATCCAAAATCACAACAGGCAAATGTAGCAATGTAGCAAATCATCCGTCATGCTCATGCTATGCTTCATTTCATGCATGCCATAATTTAATTAAAGCTATACCTAATGCAATGTATTTACCTACGCGAATTCCATTTTCATTTTAATCTTAATCAATCATCATAATAATATCAATTTCGTACTTAATCGTGGAGGAGTTAAGTTATTAAAGGAATGCTATTTGTTTTGTTGTATTGTATGAAAAACATGTTTACATTACATACTCTGCAAAAGTAATATAAAATCCAAAAAATCTAATTTTCAACTTTGTATTTACTAACTTGACTTTTTGCATGTATTTTATAGTATTTTAACAATACTCATAAAAAATGTTCCTAAAAGTAGTCTAATGAATTGTAAATTGTGATATGATACAATCATTAAAAAGTAGAATCCTTAATTCAAACGTTTACGATTGATGTGACTATTGTGACTAGTGACTGTGTATTCATTTCATATTCATTCATTGCGGTGGTGGTGGCGGAGGAGTAGTATGTATGTACATATAAGGGACCATTTATAAATTAAGTACTCTAAAACTCAATCTTTAGTACAAACTGACCCACCCACGCTTCTGCCTTTATGTATTTTCCCCTTTACCCATTACAATATATATTGATTAAATAAATTGTAAATCATGGGCGAAGCAACGTATCCTGGTATTTATCTCTTATCTTGAAAGAAAGGGTGAAAAAATAAACGCAATGGAGACCTTGTGCAGTTTTTAAAGGTCATTCTAACGGTACCCGGTGTGTAAGGCCACTCTCAGGTCCGGTCGTTATCGAAGTTATGGACGCCTGAATACGTAAATGAACAATGGACCTATCTCGCTTAAAATGTTAAATTGTAAAATGTAAAATTGCATAAGAATTACTAAGGTCTCCATATAGTTGAAATAGAAATGAGAGCTGCCAGAACCGTTGAACCACACCCACAAAAACGATGACATAATTTATGAACTGTCCCTTCCCCTTGCTTTACTTTATAAAATACTCCATGGTGGGCCAACAGAGACTATTGATAAGTGACTGTGCACTGTGCACACAACACATCGAGATTCGAGTGTTTTAAAATGTTGGTCCCTGTGTGTGTAATATTAAAAAAAGTTGATAACAAAAAATGCCTATACAAGAAAGAAACGAGTGGGGCACTTTACTTTTATGTAATTTGGATTTGGATGTTGTTATGATATGATGATGTCTCTGTGATGTTATGTTGCAAGAAGCAAGTGCACACAAGTAAAGTGAAGTGTTATGATACATTGAACTTTTTCTGTAAGCTGCTGTAATCAACTCTCCTGTAAACTCTGTAACTTCAACTTACAAGTGCTGTGAGTAAGTAAAGTAATTCCAGACCCACAGGGGAGTTCCGGGAAAAATGAAATATATGGGCTTGGCTAATCATCTTCGAGTGGTGACAGACGGTTTTTAATTTTTATTTTCACTTTTTTAACCTTTTCAACAAAATACCGTTATTATTACTCGAATTCCAGAGTTTCATAACTGTGGAGGAAAGTTATCATCAGAGTAAAAGTGAGCAAGTTCAGAGTGAGCGAGTGAGCCTTGGATTGGACACGATACAATGCAGGCAATCAAGTGTGTGGTCGTGGGCGATGGGTGAGTTAAATACCTAGTTAGTTAAATGGTTAATTGAGTATAATAGTGATATAATGATAGTAGTGGTTTTAACAAGTTAATCGTTTGTTTACTTTCATTTTAATTGTATTTCAGTGCCGTGGGTAAAACCTGTTTACTTATTAGCTACACCACAAATGCATTTCCTGGGGTAAGACAAAATTAAAACAAAGACTTCCGGTGACACGAAACTATACATTTAAGCATGTTTGATTAATTAAGCTTATGGTGTTTTAATTTTAATTTTATTTATGTACAGGAGTACATTCCAACCGTCTTTGACAACTACTCTGCAAATGTGATGGTGGATGGAAAACCAATTAACCTCGGCCTATGGGATACCGCTGGTAAGTCATTTAGTTAATACGGAGCAATTTAATTAATTGATTTCTATATTATAATTTGCTAATTAATTGTTTTCTTATGTTTGTTCACAGGCCAAGAAGATTACGATAGATTACGACCACTTTCATATCCTCAAACAGATGTTTTCCTAATTTGCTTCTCCCTTGTTAATCCGGCCTCTTTTGAGAATGTTCGGGCGAAGGTATTTAAATTGAATTAATAATTGCATAATTTGTAGTGCGCTGTCAAACAATGTCCAGGGATGTTAATTTAAAGATTAATTAAGGACTTTAGTTTTTCCTATAAACTTAATGCTAAAAACATCTCCATTTGAAGATTTTAAAAAAACGCTTTTAAAAGATAAAACTAAAAGCATTTTTCCTTATTTAATGCTTTTAGTGGTATCCGGAAGTGCGGCACCATTGTCCGAACACACCAATAATATTAGTGGGGACAAAGTTAGATTTGCGGGATGACAAAATTACAGTGGAGAAACTGAAGGAGAAAAAACTTGCACCTATCGCTTATCCACAGGTAAATAATTAAGTCATAATCATAATTTAACGTACTTAACTTAATATTTATTATTAAACAGAAAGTTAATTGGCTTTTTTTTTGCAGGGACTATCAATGGCAAAAGAAATCATGGCCGTAAAATATTTAGAATGCTCTGCCCTGACACAAAAGGGGCTGAAAACTGTGTTCGATGAGGCAATCCGGGTAAGTAATTTACTTCGAACAAAGCATCTTGTTAATCTTTTAAATAAATTTTAGGTGCAGTCATGCATTGCTCAACTTAACATTTCTCATTGTCTTTCTTTTCCGGTTTCCTCTCCACAACATTCGACTTCTGCCTGGTGTCATCGTCCAATTTTGAAGGCCGTATTATGTCCAGTGCCGAAACCTAAGCCCAAAAGATGCACCATTCTTTGAATCAAATTTCATCAGCAACGCACACATTCTCGTCGCTTTCAGTTTAATGGTATTTTACAAAAACTGACTTAAATACACAACTACTACTACACATGTTAATACGTACTGGATAAAAAAGTGTGTTAATTACAGTTAATTTGATTGCATTATTAATCACAATAATGATTTTTTGTTGCATTAATTACATATGTATCCTTTCTTTCTTGCTTTTAACTTGCTTAGTTTATTTATTATAGCTATATAGTCAATGTTATCGTAATCAATCAAACTTCACTTAAAACATTATCATTATTGTATTTGCATTAATTAATTAATTGAAAGTATTACAAATGTGGACTGTTTTCACTTGAATTTGAATTACATTATATTACAGAATTAATTTAATTGCTTTGGAATGCTGGCTGAGTTAATTTAATTGTTATTAATTGCACACAAGGGTTCAAGTTCAGATTTTGTATATATACTCTTTAATGGCTTTTGTTTAAGTTTAATTTAGTTTTAATCAAATGTCAATTAATTTACATTTGACTTTAAACCAATGATGCCACATATTATACGTACGTATATGTAATTAACCAGGGATTTAAATTCGAGAGAATAAAAGAGTAAGTTTTCACCATTAAATTAAATTAATTACTATTGAAGAAAAATGCCTTGTGATGATGTATATACATAGTTATAATAATGAATTAATTATTAAATTATAAAATAATAATAATATTGTATTATTTAATATATATCGAAATATTATGTATTTAGATTATTACGTACGTATATAGAATTATAAATAAAATTATAAAAAAGCAGTACAGGAAAAATGATGCTACGTATGTACTATGATAATTAATTAATTAAGTAATGAATGAAAATATACTCCTTTTTCAACAAGAAAAAATGAATCGCCCGCTGTAATAAAAAATATTACGATTTTAGACTTTCTAATTATTATACAAAAAATTATAGTACCATTTAATATTGTATTACAATTTACAATTCTACAAATATTACAAACGAATATTGGAGCTATTCAAAATGAATTGAGAAAATTAAAGTAATTAAAGAAGAAGAGAAGGTATTTACAGAAGTTAAAAATTTAAAATCATTAACCAAACCTACAATAATTAAAAACTCCAAAAGCTGAATTTAATTGTTGATTATTGTTGAGATATATTTAGACAAAGAATTAATACAATATTCTATGCAATAATATCCTTTCGCTACAATTATTTTACTTTCATTGTTAATTCATTGTTACTTCCTAACTCTCGTCCAATAATTGTACATTTACTGTAGCAAAATGTGTGTTTAATTTAAAATAATTATTAATCATGTCGTGTAATTATTAATTATTAAGTTGTTTAAGTTTAGTTTGAGGTAATTATTGAATTCAATTACCGCGTTTTGTCACAACGTGTTCTTTACAAAACTTAATTAATACCTTGCCTAATCTAATAAATTAAAAACTTTAAAAAACCGTCAATAATGAATTAATTATTCAGAAAAGATTTCCGAGTTTTCCCCAGCTCCTCGCCACTCCTACTCCTTGCGACTAAAATATTATTAAAGAAATAACAAAAAGTAAATTGTATACTAATTAATACATAAAGAGAGAATAAAAGCACTCTTTTGCCTATTAATTGTTTTCGTGTTTAGTTTCTTAATGGCTCATTTAACTTTCATTCAACACATAAACGAATCGAATGCAATGCCTAATTAAGAAATTGAAATTGATATTTGATGAATGAATGAGATGAGTCGCGACACGCGACGCATCTCACTCATTCATGCTCAGACTCAACTTCTATGAAATTTTTAGAGACCCTTCACATATTATGATTAGTAATTTGATGGGGAGTTCCAAAAGCAGGCGGTGCGGTGCCGGTTACATGACGCGACGCCAAATTAATTTACCTTTTACTAAAGGTTCGTTGTAAACATTAAAGCCTGTTTTGTGATAACGTCGCGTATGAATGATCCTCATTACGGTCGCACTGCCCCATAGCCGCAGCCGCGACTTGTCTGTGCCTTTTGTGGGTGCGAGTATGTAATGTGAATAAACATTACATAAATTACATTGGAACTAGGGTCAGAAGTTTTTAATTTAATTGATAAAAGTTAAGTTAATTTGTAAGATTTAACGGAGATGTCGAGGAGTCTGCAGAAAATTAGACATTTGGGACTCGCCTCACAATGCGGTCTTTTCTTCGGCGCCCTTTCCCGGCAGCACCAGGGACCTTTCTTTTTATATCGAGTTTCCGCCGATTCTCAAGACTTTCAACGGTTTCAACGGAATCCGTTTCATTTCCGGTGTTTCTCTCAATCGAGGGTGTGTTTTGTTGAGCAAAAATCTCCGTTGTCCTCTTCAGGTTCATTAATTACACATCATTTATGATTTATATTTAATTGGATATTGGATCAATTAAAAGCACTTCAATTTAGAATTTAGTGCATTTAGGTTTGTCAATGAGTTTAATAATTTTAATTTTTATATTAAAGACACGAAGAAAAAACAAGATGATGACCGAATCAAGCTCTTCATCGACCCTCAAGTTCAATCTCTGCTGACAGAACTGACCGGCCGTGACCTGAAGCGGATCTTCAGAAAAAGAAAAGTGGGCCAGAAGCTGAGAGAACCGAAATATTCTTTTATGACCGAGGAGCAGTTAATTCAAGCCAGGCAGGAGGCTGAGGAAAAGGCGGACATTTTGCTGCAGATGCCGCCAGTCCTACGACCCAGAGAACCGATCGACGAGGTTTTAGAGTTTGACCCCAGGATTCAGGCTGAGGACACTGCGACACTGATTTTTACTGACATTAGTATGAACTCTACTGACAGGGTAACTTAAAATTTAATCAACCTTCGATCGTTCGATCGTTAATCATTGAAAGTTATTTGGTTTTGGTTGGACTGGACTTTAAATTAAAGTCTTTAATGATTGATTTTAATTTAATAATCTAGAATCGGATAATCGTCGCAAGGGACGGTGACGGCACCCTGCGCCAAGCCACGTGGGAAGAACGTGACAAAATGAACGCGATCTACTTCCCACTTCCCGGCAGGGATTTCCTCACACCGAAAATGTTCACGGAGCCGGAAGTTCTCCAGAGAGTTTTGGACCGTGCCAGTGAGGAAGACAACACTTACGAATTTGTATTGGACCGTGCTTGCTTTCAGTTTGAGCCCGACCATCCTCTGTACATTTCAACGGTGGAGCAAACCTACGACGCTGTGGACGCCACTGGCCAGTACGATTTGCTAAAGTCTACGAGACATTTTGGACCGATGGTTTTCTACTTGGTGAGAATGAGGAAAATGGATGGGATTCTGCTCCACTCTGTGAAACTTGGCAGGTACGTGAGCTGAATTTTACAGATTTTTTTATTCATTATTTAATTAACCGCTTACTCAAAAATAATAATTCTCATGTTATTTTCAGAGTTGACACGGACGCCGCGAATTTAGTCTCCCTCTTTCATATAATCTTCCGCGAGTGCAAGTCGAAGAGTCAGAAGAACGAAAACGCCGTAGAACTCGTTAGAAACTATGTCCAGCTGGACGCCATCAAAAAGGGCGAATTGGAACTCGCATTAAATGCCTACGTAGAAGAAATCGAAAGCAAAGCGGAGCTCGAGGAGGGTTTAAAAAGGTCACATGGCTATAATTAGCTATTATAATTAATTAGCTCTTACTCTAGATAAATTAATTAGCAAACAGAAAAGGACATTATATGAATGTTAACTAAGTAAGTAGCATTAGATTTACTTACACTACACATTATGTAGTTAATTATGAATGTGGATGTTTTATAATTTGTAAAATAAAAACGTTAAATAAAAAAATGCATACAAATACATTTTATCAATTTAGTAATTGATAATTACATACTTACGTATCATATAAACGCGTTACGTCAGATTTAGGACTAGGAGAAAACGTGCCTAACGCCTAAGCATAGCCTGGAGAAAGCTCGTGGATCATCTGGAAAAGTGAAAATCCGAGCCGAGCGTGAATCTGTGCTTTGCTCCACTCTCATGTTTTTCTCACGCTCGCTCACTTGCTCACAATAATGTTGTCGCACTCGAGATTTTAATTTCCTCGAGTTGCACACTTGCACATGGTATGATATCTTAAAAATATTATTCTTAAACGACTTAATTGGACTGTGACTGTACACATTAAATAATGTGACATTATTTATAATATAATCATGATGTAAATAAAATGAACAGTGGTCGGTTAGTGGGGTGATAGGTTCCTGGGTGTCTAGTCTCTTTTTAGTTTTTTGATTTCCCATTTTGTAATTAGTTTTAAACCAAAGTGCAAAATGCAGCGATTCCATAAGACATGTGGATCGCTAATTGAGTTCTCGAATAATCACTGCACAGCGGAGAGAAAAAGAGCAGAAACTGACTTTAACGAGGGCGTCGTTTTCAGTGAGACGAAACTGAAAACGAACACGATTTTTCAAGTGCGCTTAGACAGGAAGGTTTGTAATTAAGATTAATTACGGTTAAAACTTATTTAAGAATCATTAATGAAATATTGTTTATTAATTTATTCTGTATCATTCATTGATTTTCATTAAGGTGGGCTTCTGGTCCGGTGGTGTGCAGCTAGGAATAACGATCGTAGATCCTAATGAACTCTCACCGGAAACTGTGCCTCAGAGCGCTACAGAATTGCGTTATGGTACATGGGTAAATAACCGACAGTCATTAAAAAATAATTCTATTAATTAATAGAATCTCTAGAATCATTTCTTTTAACGTTTTTGTTTGGTTTGTAGTTAATGGCCAGCAAAACGATTCTGAAGGATGGTGAGATTTTCATTGAAAATTATGGCTACGATCTGGAGAATCTCCAGGAGGGAGACACCGTGGGATTGATGAGAACAAATCAAGTAATTTCTTAAACTCAATTTTTTTTAAACTAAATTAACTTTATACTTCAACTATGTTTTTCTTATTTTTTTTGGACAGGGATCGTTAGTTTATTTCATCCAGGGAGTCTCCCAAGGCGTCGCAGTGCAATTCGTGCCTGAAGATGTTTTCGTAGTTGTGAATCTTTACGGGAAGTGTGCGAAATTGTCCGTGGTCGATGTCCAGCCTTACGAACAATGTAAATTAAATGTAACTAAACTTAATCACATAAGAAAAATATAAGATTGTTAAATGACCTTAAAAACTATATTCTAAATATAGGCAGCAACACTGTCGAATTCGTTGTCCATCGTGAAGAGGAACCCACGACGCCCGAATTTTCCGCTCCTCCGATAGCAGCTCCAATGATGACCTCTGACTTGCTATACTCGCGGGGTCAAATCCCTCCTCCAGCTGATAACAACTCTAGCAGAGACAAACTGAGATTTCACACTAAGTGTGGTCCACTCGTGAAACTCTCTAACAGCCAGAGAACTGCCGAGAGAAGGCGACCTCTTGAGGAGTTTAACAACTCCGTAGTCCTCACTCATCGACCTCTTCGAGAAAACGAACTTTTCCAGATTCGTATCGACATGCTCGTCCACAAATGGTCGGGCTCCATCGAGTTCGGTCTCATAACACACAATCCCGAGGAATTTAATCACGGCGTTGATTTCCCAGCGACTTTGACGGTACTCAGAAATGGCAGTGTGATCATGTCTGGAAATGGGATCCTCCACGACGGCAAGGCCACGAACAGTCCTTACATCGGTCTGAATCTTGACCAGCTTCAAGAGGGCGATCGACTGGGCGTTATGAAGAAGTTGAATGGGGATGTCGTCTACTTTGTTAATGGAGAGTCGCAGGGCGTGGCGGCGACGGGGATTATCCAGACGGTGTGGGGGGCAGTGAATTTGTACGGGATGTGCAGCAGAGTGACCATTGTCGACAGAAATGATCATGAAGAATACAACCTTAGACTGAATGTGAGGGATCCTGTGGATCCGGTGGCGAACAGTAATTAAAATAATTTAAAAACGAGCAACAGTTTTAAACCTTAAAAAGTAATTCATTCATTATTTAAAGAAAAATTAATTCAGTTACAAAATTCACATTTTAATTCCAGTTGAAGAAATGTCCGAACTTTTATTCCATCCACACTGTGGCTTTCACGCGGCTGTAATTAATAATGGCAGAACCTGTCATCGACCAGAGTAATTAAAATTAAGAAATAAAAATAATTAAAATTCCAATTTTGAATGAAAATAAAAATAATAATAATTAACCCTTACAGCAGCACAGAACAATGGAGTTTATTGAAGAGTTTTTAAATTTTAATTGCAGAGCTAGTCAAGACTTTAACCACGGAGTTGTTTTAAC
>VYYJ01002374.1:0-22080 GCA_021029165.1 Cyphoderus albinus | reverse complement strand
AAAAGCTCTTTCCAACTTCTACTGCCCATTTTGAAGAAACATTTAAAAAAGAGGAAATGAGTAACTTTAACGCATTGAAAAACGCAAGACAGACTTTTATAAGGTAAGCATGTCTTAAGGTGTAAAGGATGTAAAGAAAGATATTGTGATCTTACAATAATTATATGACTTATTATCAACATAAGTGTAAACTACAGCGGTAAAATTACAAAGGAATCAATGAAGAGCGGAAGTGAACTAGGAAAAGTAAACAAGTTTTTGTACAAGTACACTGAAATATTGCATTTAATATTTTATTTTTCATAACACTAAATGGAGAAAGGGAAACATCGGTCAGTTGACACATAGAATCTTGAACATGTACTGGTTAAATTGAATTATTCACGTCTTCTTGCTGTAAATAACAAAGAAGGACACCGACAAAGTACCAAAAATGACTGCGTTAATTTTGTACACAGTAATAACCTAATGTATAAAGAATGTATTACAAAAACATTTGTTGACTATTGTTATTAACTGTAAAATATGTTTAACGTACTATCCAAATATTTAAAAACGGTCTCTGAATTCAACAAGCATTTTTGTACATTGTCATCTTGTATTTTGATAATTAAAACATGAATGATGAGGTGAATGATTGAATTGAAATTATAGTAGGAAAGGGTCTCTCTAAAATGGGTTTGTAGTGGTTGCCGCAGGGGTGCAAGTATTTCTTACCGAAACTGGTTACAATCACGTTTGATAGCTTCTGATGAGTCAGGTTCAAGTTCAAGTATCGGTGCGGTGGTCAAAAAGTGCGAAGAGGAGGTCTTGGGGTTTTGACCACCGATACTCGAACTGCACCCCTTTGATGTAGCCATCATATAAATGAAGATGTTAATTTATATTTATTCTTTATATCTGCTTTGTACTACTACTGTAAAATTATTTAAACATTGTTTAACAAGATCAATGATGGTATAAAAATGCAGGAGATAGAGTGTCCCAGTGTCTAGCTCAGTTTTTCCGTCGTTATGATGTTTTGAATTAAGACAATGATTACTTTTATTTTACGATGATGACACATTGTATACTATGAGTTGTTACTGAGAATCGCAAATTAAAGTGAGAACCGATTCATTAGCTTACGAGTAGATAAAAGAGACACGCAAAAGTTACTCTATTATTTTGTTATTTCCTTTTTTACACGAAAATATAGATAATTTTTACTTTCTTATCTAAATGTATTGCAACGTAACTATTTGTTTAGTTGCTGCCAAGTATTACTAATTTGATGCTAGCGAATAAAATCGACTTTTTCAAGCGGAGAAATAAAAATAAAACCGTCATTTTAATAAGACGTGTGAGAAATTGTACGTTACACTAGATTTATGTAGTCATCTAAAATTATCAGTATAAAATTAGTACATTATGTGTTATATCTAGTAGTATCAGTTCAAATAAAAGTTCTGCGTACTTGATTCCTTCTAATAATTTAACTCCAAAAACATAACAAATGGTGCTTTTAAACAAATAATTCTCCAAAATGTACGTATCGCGTATGAATATAACGGGAAAGTGAGAATTTATATGATTATCTGGTTAAAAATAAAGTAGAACGTTGTAGATTCTGTACATGTATTTGTGTATTTGGTGAAATCAAAGCTATAATAAATAATGCATTATTTTCTGTACAAGGTAATCTAGTTGCCTCTCTGAAAGTTTAACTTGTGAAAAGGAATAAGAAACGAAAGGACCCAACAAAATTTGGAATATGGGATTGCTAATGAAAAATGCTAATTTGTTCCATATTGTAAAATATCTTTGAGTATGTCCTTATTATTTGTACCACTCCCCTTCTAAATGAAAATTATCTTCTTTGAGAGATTTCTTATTGATGTTAGCGTATATTAAAAACTGTGCGGTGAAGAGTCTAAAATAGTTTACAATGGACGATCATTAAGCAGACTAGTATTTGCTTCAGTGGTGCTAAATCATGGCATTAGTGGAAACGATTAGGTGCTGATTCTTTACCTTCAATAATACTTTACGTTCGTCAATTTTAAAAAGTTGGAAAAATTCCTGAAACTGAATGGCGTTGTTGAATTTGCAGTGCAGCCGATTGACAAGCATAATTTTAAACCATCCTGATTCAATTGACATCTGAAATTACAAAATAAAAGAGTAAACTCTGATTTGTCTTAGTTCTACGTACTAACTATATAAATCGCTGTTGCCATTATAAGAATTTAACAAGTTGATGTTGACATGAATAGTTTTAACAACTACAAAGTATTTATAAAGTCTTGGTGCAAAACATATTTCGAGAATCGAGTCAACTATTCTAAAATATTAACTCGACATCGCTATTTATCTAAATAATAATATTCGTTGTATTATTTTTAATATTACCACCATTTTGTATTTTTAGTTTCCAAAAGCAAACAATTGGCGTTCTATTGAACACACCACACTTTATACACGATTGCAATTAAACATTTATAGACGCGGAAACCGTGTAGTTATATTAATATTACAGTCAATTATCATTATCAATTCTTATTGTTGTTATCATTATTATTATTATTATTCTTACTTACAAATACAATCTATTCATTATTGAAACATAAATACAGTAAAGATCAAATCTATATATTAAATATATATATTCCCTATAATTTTGTAGTTTTTTAAAAGTTTTCTATATAGTCCGTTTATCAACGTGTCTCGTCGTATAAAACTAAATTAATACAATTAGATAAAAACTGTTTCAAACTGTTATTGCTATATGTTAATTAAACACATATGTCTTTACAGCATATTAAATATTGTATGCATCGAGTTATTTGTGTAGACGTTGTAGTAGTTTCATCATTAATTATTGATTAATCAATATTTACTGATAAATAAACCTCTATGTAGTGATTTGCGAGCAAATGAAATCATTGTCTCTAATTTCATTTTCATTGGGCATCCTGCCTTGCAAAACATTTAAATTCCTCATGACTATGGCATGATCTAGTGGTGACTGGTCACTTCGAACTCGAGTCACTTTCATAAACCTTTTTAAATCATTGCGACACTCATGAAACACTTCTAGACATAATGTTTTCAAATGAGTTGGAATAAAAAACTTATTTCACCGTAAACCATTTTTTCCCATGAAAAATTATTTAAGACTTTTCTGGTGTTTCATTTATTATCAGACCAAAAACATATATCATAATATGCGGAAGTAAATCGTAATCATGCGTAATATCTGACACCAACTTCGTTTCAATACGGTAGGCAGAAAATTCTCAGAATACAAAAACGTGTATATATTTACATCGAAGATGTTTTCTTTACTTTTGTTCCCTGTAGTTTTCCTCTTTCCGTTTTCAGCATGATACAACGTTTACATCTAATCTCATAAGAAGGGAAAGATTTCTTTCTCTCTACGGACGACAACTTCGTGATCGATATAAGCTTTTTTTGCATCCCAAGTTTTGGGTGAAAGGATGCTGTGTGCTATTTATATTCCGAGTTTGTACACGAGTAGAATGACTAGATTTAATACATGCTATACGAAATAGACATCACAGATACTAAATATAAAGAAAACATAACTATACCTATTATTACAACAATGAAAAACTATTGCATGGAGAATTCTATACTCATGGGATTATACATATTTTCATATGACTATGACAAAGAAAGGAAATTATAATGAGTAAAAGTCTTATTTACTTTTTTAGTTTATTTACGTTCAGCCGGAAAGGATGGATAAAAGGTGAAAGGTAGAGGAAGTTGAATCCTTGTAGCTTGAATCATGAAAGCTCACAAGTCCGCTCTATAAACGCTTGAATATGAAAGATTCCCCTTATTCTTGCTTTCACTCTCTTGCAGATGTTAAAGTGTTTTCCGCTTATTCTTATTAGAACGTGGAAGGGAACACTTTGAGTAAGTGTAAGTCGCAAACTATTTCTCCTGGAGTGAGAGCAATATTAGAGTACTGTGAGAGAAAAATATTGTTGAGTTCATGTCCGCAGTAACCATACATCATTGGTCAGAGAAAGTAGATTTTTGTGTTCAAGTAAAGTTGTCGTTGTTCAATTTGTATGAATTACCTACGTACACAAAATAAGACTTTGTCAAACTATTGCAGATTCATTAAAATAAGTTTTCCCTCAATTTAAACTAAAACAACAGGAAGTAACCTCAATTTTTTGGATAAGAATGTAAATTGGAAATGAAATCATTGATTTCGTTCACTCGACTGATCGTAACGGTCATTTTAATTGTTTCAAGTAAGAAATTCTTTGTACGCATATCATCTTAGCAGAAAATAACTTGAAATATTATTTAAGATTATCGTATTTAACTGCGTTTTACAATGTTGAAACAAAGTCATTTAAAGCTATTTAAATCATTAATTTTTTTAGCAGTTCTTGGAACATGTAACGCAACCAAACAGTTGTTTTCTGGTAGTCACGCTTTTAACAGCGAGGAGTCGAAAAGTGTGGTCAAACAAATCGGAGAGCACAGTCAGAACCATGAGACAAACACTGATCAACCCGAACATAATGCTGCAGTAATTACCAATGATGATTTTCAAGAGAAAATAATAGAATCAAGTCATAAGGTACTGACAGTTTGTGTATCCAAGAATGTGACGGAGACAAAAGGCTGGGGAATCCCAGCCTGTAGTGCGCCTTGTTCCAAAGATGAAGATTGCGGAAGGGACAAATGCATTTGCGATGGGGCTTGTGGTTTAACGTGCAGTAAAGTGGAAGGTAAATTCTAATTAAGCTTTTCACCTAAAGTTATCTCAAATCTATTAAATATTCAATGTCGATGGTCACGATTTGATGGTATGCAGATATGGAGTATTGCGGCTTCCCTGGAAAAATCGACAATGGAAGAGTTTTGGTGATAGGCAAATTTGGACTTTATGATTACAGAAATCAGCTTAAGAGGTTTAAGCACAATCAGAAAATAATTTTCGAGTGCGATCGCGGCTTCGGTTTAGCTCATGGCCCAACAGGAAAGACTTGCCGAAATGGCAATTGGCTACCTGCCGTTGATAACCCCAAGTAAGCCTCGAGAAAGAATTTCAATGTCCTTTGTCTCTCTGGCTGTAGAGTTTCCAGTCTATCTCTAGCAGAATTTTTAGTCACATAAATGGATTAAACTGTTCATCCACCTTTACTTACAGGTGCGTTGAATCAGACGGCCCATCGTTTCGATGGATCCGTTCTACAAGAAAGAAACGAAGAGCAATTAAAACTGGAGGGGGGACCTTTGCCAGAACGAAAGGTGGAGCTACTGGCGGTGGTTCTGACAGAATTGGACCTAGACGAGGAAAAAATAAAAATGGAAAAATAATTGGCGAGGATGACTTCTCTATGGGTAAGTATTAAGTAATGAGGTTTATAAAGAATGTTGCATGCCGTACGTAACAGGTATGTTTTTAACAATTGTTCCATTGAAATATTTTTTAGGGATAATGGCATGTCGCAGCCTGGACCACGATCCATTCATGTAATTTTATAATTAAACCCTCAATTAAAAAAAGAAAGAAAAAAAATCCTACCACATTTGTTCTCTGACAGGTTGGTGGAGGTGATTCGAAATGGAGAAGATGTTAATAACACTTACTCGTTAGGAGCTGTCGCAAAAATTAGTTGCACCCAAGGTTTTGGCGTTAACCTTCACAATGAAACTGTCGTCTGTGAAAAGGGGAAGTGGAAGCCGAAGCTACCTCAATGCAGTGCTTGTAAGAAAAAAAACATCTATGTTTGTTAAACGCTCAACTGTAATTCTGACAAAACCTTTACTTTCTTTCTTTAAAGTGCCATGTCGTGTACCATACGTGATTCACGGAACATTCTATGTAGGAAGCAAGCCACTCTTTTTTCAAGAATTAAAACCTCACGAAATGAAGATAGAACTGAGATGCTCAAAGGGTTACATGTCCAAGGGCCCGAATAGGCTTCGCTGTGTATACGGAGAGTGGGAAGTTGGTGATGCTCCAGAATGTGTACCTTGTATGTGAAACAATTAATCTAGTGTAATTGTTCGTGCGCTTTTCTAATATTTTTTAGCCTGGAGAAATGTGCATTAATAATTAATAGTTTACTTTATAATTTTACTTTTCAGCTGGCTGCCGCCTCCCACACTTAGAAAAGGGTATGTATCTAATGAATTACAAGGCAGATATGATCGTTGCAAGTGGAACAGATGTAAGTTGGCAAAACGAAAATTTTTAATTCAGTCATTAAACAGACACATTATTATAAAATCTCATCCAACTGGCAACTCTATTCCTATTCGTGTCAAGGTTGACTATATTTGTGACGACAACTATCAAAAACCTTATTCGACTGGATCTGCAACATGCGACCACGGGGATTGGAAACTCACAGCTCCCAATTGCATTTTGAGTTCTCTTTTTATACAACGGAATTTCTCTCTTCACGACTACATTCCTCCCATTCGACAGTTTTGCGGACTCCCACCTAAAGAAAAAGTGGCGATTGCGTATATGGAAGGGACGCCTTTAGAATTTGATTCCAGTCGACGGTACCATTTAAATCAACGAACACATTGATAAATTGCAAAACACAAGAATATTTACAGAGGATTTTGATTTTTTAAATATCTTAGGTTTCCCCATGGAATGGATATAATGTATCGCTGTGTGGTCATTACACCCAGGTTGAAGAACAGGTGGAAAATTACATGTGACGATGGGAAGTGGATAAAAGCCCCAAATAATGTTACCTGTGGTAAGAGTTTTTAAATATAGTAGCATATGCATTATGTTTATAATTGTATAAACTGTTTTATCCTGAGATGCTTTATTTCTGTACACATTTAGAGGAAAATATCACCGCTTCAGATATAAAAGAAGCACATGAAGTAACAAAGTTACTCAACAGCTCATGTACATATAAACGACTTGACCCTCACGTTGTCACATTCTACAATGATCAAGAAGTAACAGCCGAACAAATCGACTTTCCTTTCTCATCAATCCTGGTAAAACTAAAAGGATTTTTTCTGTTAAATTGATAAATATTATGGTCTTGGTAGAAATGAATAGAGCAGTTTAAAATATGTAAAATATGTCTTACACAGACTTTTACATAAATGTTATTTTTCTATAATTATACAAGCACTCTCGCTGTGTAGACATCGGTAAATTTGAACTAAAGGGTTCGATGCGTCGTAAATGTATCTCGGGCCAATGGATGGTATGTAATTATTTTGTTTAGCCAAGATAAATTCAAAATTACTCAAGGCTTTAAAATTACAAAAATATTTTTTTATTTTTCCATTAGGGATTAAGGTAATCATTTTACTTTAAATTACGAAAAATATGAGGCGAAGCAAACCCACAGAGATTATGTAAATAATAAATATTATTCCTTGTCTCAATAGCCCAACATGTGAAGGTAACAATCGTATAATCTAAACGATATGCTTAATATGAAAAACGCTTTTTGACATGTTTATCTTCTGGAATTTTGTGACAATCGTGACAATAGGTCTGAGCCAGTTCCATGATTACGCTGTTTCTGTTTCTCCCACAATACTGTTTCGCTTTACAAATGGCTCAATTGAGCAAACTGTGGATGGAAAATTACTCGTGTCCCCTGGGACGACCCTTCATATGGTAGTAATCAGCAACTTTACAGACATCATTACTGCATTCGACTAGAAATTTTTTCACTGTTCTTGTATGATTATTTATTATTTATAGGAATGCTTATACTTAAGAAAGTTTGGACGCCCGTCCTGGCAAGTATCCCACACATATAGAGCATACGACGAAGGATGGACAAATAACATCGAGCACAGAGACCCCACACTGGAATACAGACTAACCATTGATGACGCTACTACCAACGATTCCGGCATTTACAGTTGTTCCACCCCAACACGCCACTCTCATCAAATTAATGTCATTGTTAAAAGTAAAGCATTAATACAGATGACAAAGAAAATCTTTTAATCAACACGATGCAATATTTTAATGATGTTCGCTGTCATGATTATTTCAGAAGTGACCTGCCCGCCCCTTCCTAATAGGGATGATCTCATTTATTCAACTAATTCAACCATTGCAGGAACTAAAGTAACGTTTCAATGCACAGAGAAAAACTCTGTGGTTGGGAACAAGGAGATACGCTGCCACGCTTCGGGTACTTGGAGCGGTTCTCTACCGCAGTGCGAAAGTAATTACATTTCATGTACAATATGTATTACTGGATATGCAGTTTTCCAAAATAGAATTGTCGTTTTAAAGCCGTAATTGAAATTGTAGATGTGGAGTGTCCGGACATCTCAATGATACCTGCGATGGTTCCACTCGCATACACTGCGATAACCAGAAATGGCACTTTGAAGAAAAATGAAACTGCTCCTCCAAAAATAACAATTGAAAGCAGAAGTGTTGGAGGCAGGGTTGTTTTCACCTGTCCGGCAGGGTTTGTCGTGGAGGGTTCTACCGAATCAATTTGTCAATCGAATGGGGAGTGGTCAGATGCTATGCCACTTTGCAAAGGTATGGACTGGTCAGAGATCAGGAGCGGTTCTTTTCCAAAGATATCTAGTATGATGCCTATGTCAAAAAAAGTGTCAAATACTGGTAGAAACTGGAATAATAATAAGAGAGCACAGAGAAAGCGAGCAGGTGGTAATTCTGGAGAGCGTACAGTGGGAATCGGTAATAGCTTTAATTACAATTACAATAGCGACAGTAGTTCTAACACTGCCAACGTTGGAACCAAATAATTATTTCATATGTGAATTGACAGTAATTTTTAGCAATCAGTCAGGAATTAAGATGTTCACCAAGGCTGGTTGGCTGCTTCAAAAATTTTCCTTTAATTGCAATATTCGCAATCGATTTTTGAACCACCAAACTGAATTGAATTCAAAATATTTCCATTCATATAATTTCCAGTCCTTGTGTAACACTGGTCTTTATCTTAAGTGATTTGATTAAGCTTGAGCATGGTACACATTTAAGGGTACCACTTGATTCCAACCATAAATTATTTACGTGAAAGAAGTAGAGTAAACTTTTTATAAGTGGTCAAAACAAACTAACCGAAAGCAATATTATTACAATTATTCCTTCTTGTTAACAATCAAACTTAAATGGTGCTGTAAGGTAGGCTGTGGTTTATAATAACAACGAAGTTTCTCAGAAATTTTACCATTTCGCTCTCTTTCTCACCTCTCAATCGTTATTCATTAGTTAAACTATAGTCAGCAAATGTTAATACATTGTAAGATTGTTGGAAACTATTATAGAATTACGTTAATAAGTATAAATTGTTAATTCAGAAATAAAGGACAAAGCAAAAGTGTTCTTTTTGAAAGTACCAAGTACCGATTCCGAAGGTATGCAATGTGTACCACTCGCTTTTTATATGTTCATTTATTCCTCCTAGGGCAGACTGTGCTATGCAAATATCTTTTAAAGGCAACTAGCATAAAAGTAACGTTCATAAATTTCTCTAAATTTATTGTAGAAATGGAATGTCAAGAGCCACCCAAACCAGAAAGCGGGTACGTTAAAGGGTATCCACCCTACAAAGCTGGTGACATTGCGCACATCGAATGTCATTCAGGATTCATTCTGGAAGGTCAGTCTATAATCGCATGCCAGGATAATGGCATTTGGTCTAGACCTTCAACAACAACTAAATGTGAGCTCAAATTATACCCAAACTTAAAACGCTTTAGATTTAGTATGTAATTTATTTAAGAATTTATTTGAGTCTTACTATTAATGAATAATGGAATCATGGATTGTAGGCGTTAAAGCGTGCACATACCCTGGAACAACAATAGGGGGTACAATCTCCGCTGTTAAGTTTTACTACCCCATTGGAGAAACTGTTGAATTTAATTGTACTGAAGGCTACCAGCTAACTGGAGAAAGGATTCTTCGTTGTCTCAAAACAGCGAAATGGTCAAATGCTATTCCCAATTGCATCCCGGCCAGCAGTGACGACAGAAAACTGCGCTATTTTGGAGTATTCTAAAGGTTACTTTTAATAACCAGTGATAAAACTTGTGAGCTTTTTACATGTACAACAAGAAAGCATTTGTCTCATTTTTCACAAGCCAGTCATTAGACAATTTAAACATTTTTAACATGTTGATTTGTTCACTCATTCTTACGTTAAATTAGTTTGTTGTTAACTTTTATTTTCAATACTGTGCACTGTTCAGTGTTTTAGTGTAGAGAGCAAAAAGATACATGTACCACTGAATCTTTACGGTAACGGTAAATATTCTTTTACGCTGGATACCTTAACCAGCTAGATCTAGTTTGAGTGGTAAATAACCACAAGTTGTCTCAATTTGTACAAAAAAATCGAACTGTTCAGTGTTTTAATTATAAGTTAATTTATGACGTACTCTCGCTCATTCGTTTCACTCTATAGTCTGAAGCTTCAGGTTTCTACCAACAGTTAGATATTTAATGATGACATAGGAAGAAAAATTAAAATATAAAACTCTTAACAATATAAATAGGTAAGTTCAATTCACAAAATTGTTAATAATTGTTTCTCTACATTCTTGAGGAAGCGGATTCCTAGGCCGAAATAATGCAACCCATTCAAACAATCAACTCACCACTCACCAGCATGTTTGTAATAAAGGCAGTAAGGAGCATGGCATGTGAAGTAATCTCCGTGGTATTTGTGACATATTTGTTATAAACTACTGGTAAACATTGTTAAAATGCTGATTAAAATAAGTATCCTAGAATTGTAATGGGTTAAACGCAGGTGTGGTTGAGTTATGTAATAGTTATTTGGTTAAACATCGTAGCTGTTATTTGGATAGCCTTAACTTTAACACTACTATCACTATATTCATTTCAACGTTTCAACTATCACTTTCATTTGGAAAAGGCAATCAGTAAAATGGGACGCATTTTGAGTGGATTAGCTAAGCTCACCAGTTGCTTTTGTTTAGGAACAACAGGTAAGTAAAGTACATATTAGTAATTTGTAAAACTGGACTTTTCGTTTCACTAAAGGCTTATTTTGTTGTAGAAAAAAAGCTTAAGCACAGTGGTAGAGCAAAACTAGAGCATAAACCTCCATTTTATTCGGACGCAGAAACGACTACTTCTCTTTCGGCCAGTTCATCCAAAAGCGCAAATAATGCTCTATTTAATGATGCATCCAAAACTCATTCAACTAAGAGAGCAGAGGAGAAAAAATGTAACGAAATTTTTAACTTGGAATGGTCCTCCGGGGTAATGCTAATTGCTAAAAGCTACTGATTCTATTCTAAAATTACTGATTCTATTTCATCCTTACCAACTTATGACTTAACGCATTGGTTGAATTTTAAAAATTAAGTTTAAAAATAAATACAAACACTTCTTGTTGACTGTACAACAGACCAGGAAAGAGACTGCAACGATAAACTGGAAAGTGAATGACTTTCCTGGCCTTCTCGAATTACCTGAATTGTTGAGAAATGAGTCGTGCACTTTCAATGCCGGAAGCAGCATCAACTTTCCGACAAGATGGCGCTTTAATATTCAGAGGATGAAAAATGAAAGCCACATCGGCTTATTTTTAGAAAGATTAAAACCTCTGCCATTTAAATACACTATAATGGCATCATGGAGCAAAGAATTGATTAAAGATAACCTTGTAAGCACCTCAAACACCAATGTCCTGGCTGTACCTGCAAATAGTGCAAATGAATTGGCTTCGTCAACCGAAAATAGTAACAATGATGGAGAGCAAGTTTATGTACATTACGAATGCATAATACGAAGATCTGGTTATGGAAGCACTTGGGTTCATAAAAGTAATGTACTGAAGAATTTAATCCCCAAATCATTGAGAAGGGTCATATTTTACTAATAACCTTGTTTTCACCACGTAACCAAACTTCAGGAACGGTGGTTTCGGACTTCAAAGTCGGAAAGAGACTAGGCTTTCGAAAGCTCTTTACATTGCAAGACTTTAAAGAAGTTCAAGAGAAACATTCAGACCCAAAGGACAAGGAGATTTCATTACTCGGTGAAGGGGAAACGTTACACATGGAAATAAAATTCTCCATTCTACTGCGGACTGACGTCGAACCCGTATCAACAGAACCAAAATTAATTGACAATTTAATAATTGAAAACAGTGAGTATCTACATGCGCAGCTTCTCCGAGAGCAATTAGGTCAAATATTGAAAAGTGGTGAAAATGCCGACGTCATCCTCATCATGGAATTGGACGAAAGTGACAAAACGTTCTCAGCTCATAAAAGCGTTCTGGCTGCGAGAAGCCCCGTGTTCGCAGCAATGTTCCAGTCCGGCATGAAGGAATGTCATTCGGGCATTGTGAGAATAAGGGACATTTCTTCGAAGGCAATGGCTCAAGTGCTGAGTTACATTTATTCCGGGTCAACGAGTGACCTGGACTGGAAGAATGTTGGAGATGTTCAGGAAGTCATCTACGCTGCCGATAAATACGCATTGACCGGTCTCAAGAATCTTTGTGATCAAATGATGTTCTGCGGGTGCGAATTTGACACAGCTACGGATTTACTTTGCATTGCTCAAACACACCACTTACCCATCGCGATGAGAGACATTTCACTCTTTATTAAAAGGTATTTATACGAATAAACAACCATAATTAAAAAAATCTATACATACCTAAACCTACTAGCGTTTAAAATTCGACATCTTCTCTTCCTTGTAGAAATGTCAACAAAATTTTCGCAAATATTTGACAACTTAAGACATCTTTGCTACTATTACTCCGCGACGCCGTTCCATCAAAATCAGAAAATGTACATACTCAAACAATAATTACCACAGATGAAACGATAATTATCAAATGCAAAATTTTTAATATGAACTAAACCGAAAGAATAGAATATCTGAATTTATGAATGTCTACCTTTACCTTAAAACTACAATGGTATCTTAATCATCTCTCTCATCAAATCATCACTAACCAGAATTGTCATTAACTAAACTCATTAAACACAAACAGCACTAACATAGCAATAAGTATAAAGAAAGCAATTTGAGAAGAGAACAAAGTGAAAGTCAGTTTGACGTCTACTTGGATTGGAGTCTAGAGATGAGGAGTCTCTCCTGTCATAAAAGCATGAATCTGTCATTGTCGATTGCTTGTAAAATTCTCTCTTTCCCCTTCTTCATGTTGCATGTTGCATGTAGAGAGTCCCGGCAATCTCCAGTGCGTTATGTTTATAAACAGACCCTCACAAGAAACTTTTGACGCTCTCCTGCATTTCGTGCCGTTTTTAAAGCGGTTAGTTAAAGTTAGTTAAACTTGCTTGAATTGAGTAGGTATAAATACCCTGTATTACATGCCTTGCGTATGGGTATAGCATAGCATAACGGAAATAACTTAATTATATAAGTGCTTAGAGGACATAAATCTAAATACGTTTGCAACGTGTTGCACAATGTACTATAGTTCTGTCCAAGTGTGAGTGTTAACTATCAATTACATAATTATATTATTACTGATTTAATTTGTTGAGTAACTGTAAGTGAAGGAGTTTGGAAGTAAAATGCCGAAGGGACAGGATGATACGACAGCAATTTCAGCTGCTGTTAAAGCAGGAAACATCAATATTTCAAATGGTAACTCTCAGATATATAATGTACTTTAATTATAGTTTATTTTAACGAGAGTCTTTTTCATATTGTATTTTGTCAATTTCGAACTTATAACAACCGAAAAAGGCTAAACTGGTTTAATTCGAAGTTCTGTAATTGTTTTACTATTTGTCAGAATATTTTGAAATTGAGGATAAAATTTCAAAGGACAAGGAGGAGGTGGTGAAGGAATTGGAGAGAAGGAAACGAGCTCGATTGATGAATGTTAGTACGGACGATGAGGAAGTTAAAAAGGATCTAAGGACACTTGGAGAGCCAATTTGCTATTTTGGAGAGGGTCCAGCCGATCGCCGTGAAAGACTGAAAGAAGTTCTCTCAAGGTAGAATTAAATTATTATCTCCGTGCTACACAAATTAATTACAGCGGACTGTTATACAATATTTTGTATTTACAGAACAAATGGCCTGGAAGTCTTGTTAAAAAGAGATCAGTTAGAATTGGAAAAACCAGCGGCGAAAGAGAAAGAACAAGAGGTCACTTGGTATCACGAAGGCCCCGAAAGTTTACGGATGGCGAGGCGTTGGATAGCAGGTAAAATATATTACAGATTACGGTCTATTTAATTTAACAGCAGTTTTGTTAATTGGTGTGGTAAACGGAAAAAGTGAATCGAAAGTTTGTTTGGTATAGATTATTCAATACCTAGAGCCAAAACAAGACTGGAGGAAGCTCGAAATCAGCACAATATTTCCGAAAATGCTACAACGGCACTGGCTGCGGAGAATCATAAATTAACGAAGAAACTACAACAATCCTCCATTCAATACAGTCAAGTTGGAGATAGCAGACCGTTATCTTATGTTCAATTTAGTCCAAATTCAAAAATGCTGGTCACCGCATCATGGTTTGACTCATTTGTACCATTTTAACATGTTTATCTATTTATGAATTTATTTAATGCGAAAACAATAATGAACATAATATTCTATCTTCTTTGCTTGTGCAGGTCGGGTCTCATAAAACTTTGGACATCCCCAGATTGTCAACCAGTTCGTACTTTGAAGGGTCATTTAAATAACGTAGGGGCTGTTGTATTCCATCCTCAAGCAACACTCACATTAGACGACGAAGCATGTTGTTTAGCATCATGTGGGGCTGATGGCACAGTTAAATTGTGGAGTCTTACCAGGTATGATAAAAAATTCTATTTTTATTTCAAATTATTCTTGGAATTATAGGATTCATGTAACTTCTCAACTTTAAGCGATGACCCAATTGCTGACCTACCTGGACATCCGCAACGAGTTTCCCGAGTTGCGTATCATCCTTCTGGACGATTCTTAGCAACTTGTTGTTTTGATCATTCTTGGAGGTTATGGGATCTTGAGCAGCAGGAAGAAGTGTTACATCAGGAAGGCCACAGCAAGCCGGTGTATTGCATTTCTTTTCACAATGATGGATCTCTGGCAGTAACTGGGTGAGTTTATATGCAACAACGATATTTATCCTGAAAAAGACTTTACGCTTCAACTTTGACTCATTTCAAATTTGCAGTGGTATGGATTCCTTTGGAAGAGTTTGGGATTTAAGGACAGGAAGTTGTATAATGTTTTTGGAGGGGCACCTTAAAGCTATCTATGGGGTAGATTGTTCGCCAAATGGTTATCATGTTATTACTGGCAGTGATGACAATTCCTGTAAAGTTTGGGATCTGCGGCAGAGGAGTATTTTGTACACAATTCCAGCTCACACGAATTTAGTTTCTGGTGTAAAATTTCAAAAAAGTGGAGGAAACTTCGTCGCTACATCTTCCTACGACAAAACAGTGAAGGTAAATGCATTCGACAGATTTTATGTTCAAACATGAAGTGAAATTGTAAAATTTCTCATAATAATTCATTTATTTACTTCGCATTGTATAATTTTAGCTGTGGTTAAGTAAAACATGGCAGCCTCTTAAAACCCTTCAAGGACACGATGGAAAAGTCATGTGCGTAGATCTTTCACCTGATGGGGAGTTCATAGTGACCAGTTCGTTTGATCGAACGTTTAAAATTTGGGGGCCTGACTAAATGAATTCTGGGTTAAAGGTAAATGAATTTACTTTACACGTATGCTCTAATGACTGTCTTTATATACATTTTTCCGAAATGAAAGATTCAATAATAAAAATATCGTTTTTATAAACTTATCAATCCATTGCATGTACTAGATATGTGATCTAATTCGCAATTTATTGCGTATTACTAAAATTAGGAGGAGGCTCAGAGACAATAGTATAAATTAGTTACTTATTTTATCTCCGCTTTTGCCATATGTAGCCAATTGTTTGCTGCCTCTGTATTAACAGTACCCTCAACTTCCTTGTGGGATGCTGGTTTGTAGGCATGCACTTGCCACTGGGTAAATCTTAATGGAGGCAAATTACCAGTGTTTGGGTCGACAAGCCAGTCATTCCTGATAGGCTTTTTACCGGGAATGAATATGCCTTCTCCTTCATTGAATGACTCCGGTGGGAAGACTTGGATTGCTGGAAGTACTGGCGTTTTATCTCCTCCTCCAACCATTCCTGGCGTACCATTTTCTGGTGGGGGACTGTCGAAATCTTGTGAGACTTCACCTTGTTCATCTTGTGGAAAGAAGCTGCCATCATCTTGTGGCGATTCTCTTTCCGGTACCATACGATTTTGGGGAAAGTTGCTGACATCAGATTGTTGCGGTTGGGTGTCCAATGTTATTCCACCAGCGGGGTTTATCTCCGCACAAGGATAATAGTAACCCAGATTCCATCCAAAACTGGGAGGCCATATTTTCAATTGTGGAGGGCACGGTTTATTAGCCTTATTAGGTTTGCCAAGCCCCGGCCTGCTGAAACCAGGGTCTATGTTGGGATTGTTAATAATATTTTCTAAGCCAGGCATGCCGGAATCGGCGTTTCTACCGATGGGACGGCTGAAGCCAGGGTCGACGTTTGGATTGTTCATTATATTTTCTAAGCCAGGGATACCGGAATCGGCGTTTCTACCGATGGGACGGCTGAAGCCAGGGTCGACGTTTGGATTGTTCATTATATTTTCCAACCCCGGAATGGCTTCGCTATTTTTATTATGGCGGACGATCTTGCTTATAGTGACTTTATTCTTGGGAACAATTCCTCCTACGTTTTGAAATAATGGCAAAGAGAAAGTTAATCAAATATCGAACCATCTTCAAAAAATATACGTCAGATTTACATTATGTAGGTAAGGTATTTAAAGCTTTGTACTTACCATTTGTGTAGCAAACGGTGATTACGAGGAGCACGGTGAACCAAGAAATGATGTGTTTATTAAGGCAATGGGTAAACATTTTGTTGTAGAGAAACTCCACTGTGGAGGTTTAAAATTCACTTGCGTCAGCGGTTTGTAGGAATTATTTATTAAGGTGAAATTGAGAAGAGATGTTTCCTTCCTGTTTCAGATTTCAGGATTGTGGTGGGGTTCGAGTCTAAATGTCAACTTATAATCTATGTCATTACATGTTTTTCATTGCTCATTTTAACGCATAAAGGAAATTGTTAATTATTTCCTGAGGGAGTATTCTACTTAATGGATGGCCATATATAGCTATTAAAATAAAAAGTGACCAATCTACTAGTTAGTGTTAATTGCAACTACTCGTTGAACTACTAATATGATTGTGAAGGTCATGGTGTTGAGATTTGTCGAATAGTAATTATTTCGACTTTCGAACCCCATTCTCAATGAGTGACTTTAAAATCTACATCCCCACGATTTAAAATCCAATATATCAATTAGATTAGTTTATCTATTTCATTCCGTACACATTACATTGACTACATTCTGCATTCCTTTTATTTATGTAGTGAGTGATTGTGAATGAAATGTGTATTTAGCTTTAAAATGTTTAGATGAAAAATGTGCGTTCGCTGTGGTTCATTAATAATTAAGTACCTAACCCACCTCGAATTATTGTTCACAATAAAAAGTCAAGCACCATTTTAATTGACCAAAGGTTTTACTACAATTATCTAAATGTTTTTCAGAGATATGATCATAATTACTTTAAGTCCTTCTCCATTATATTTTACTGATTGGGATTGTCTCCGTATCCCTCGTAAGGCAGGCTCTGCACTTGTCTGGGTCTTGGTTGAACAGAAAATTTCCCGTCGACAATTGCCCCAGGTCTCATTTTTCTTAAATCCACACTCGGAAATGGAATTTTGGATTCTGATAATGCAGCGTCAGACTCCGCCGTTAAAGAACGCATGTCCAGGTAATAATCTTGCCCTGCAGATCATCAAAAATACATATGTATTGTGAAGGGTTTGAGTTAAACTTTGTGATTAATAAATGACACTTTTAGAGTAATTACCTTCAGCTCTATCCAGAAAGTTTACTGCTACAATGAGCCCAAATAAGACAGGTAGATTCTTTAGGAAACGCATCTTCGAAATATTCTAGAAAATTACGATGAGCTGGGTGTAAGAAACTGAACAATCTCAGAACAAAGTGACGTTTATGATTACTGAGTTAAATATTGTGACAAGTGACGGACAAGACCGGTTTCATTTTGATTCGTTTTTGTCGACACCTTTTCAACGCTGTTATGTCTCACATTAAAAGGAATAATCGTTATATAATAAATGCTAATTAGGCAAGATGTCATAAAACACAGAGGATGTTGATGTTTCCTGTTCTAATTAGGAGATTTATTCTTGTAGTTTTGTAGCCATCCGGGACAACTCCTATTACCTCCCTAACTGCTAAGAGGTTTAACAGAAATATGAAGTGAATAATTATGTCCAAGAAAATCAAAGGGCGCACACGAATCAACACAGTTATGAGTTAGGTTAAATGTTATGCTAAGCGAACTCGCAAGATAACGTTATTTGAAAGATGTTTCATAATTGAAGTTGAAATGACTTACATATACTAGTAAATATATTATTATTACGACAATTTTTTAATATTTTAATGGTCGTCAATTCAAGTTTTCATAAGCAAACATTTGATCATTGGTATTGGTACACAACTTTTAATAAGCAGCAGAAGACAATATACACGATTTAAGGTTAAAATAAATTGCTCTTCTAATAATAAACTTATCGTTGAAAGTATTTAATTAAACTTAAAGATAGGTATGCGGTTTCGTACATAAATTTGAATAGATGATTTATTTCATTACAGCGTGATTAAAATAAATTTGTGATTTTTCGTGGATTTCAGATTTAATTTGAGTCTCGTATCAATCGAGTCATTTCATTTGGTTTGCGCCTGTGTACAATCTGCATGTAACTTATTAAATAAGGAATTATGCCCATTTTAGCTAATTATATATTTAGATGATTATTATAATTATCATCATGTTCATGTATCAAGAGCGATTCAATTAGACTACATCAGACAATGGACAATACACGTACAATTTCCTTACTCTGTATGAAGAATGTGGGCTACACGTAAATATTATATCACGCTTGACAAATTGTTGCACCATACTTACTGTAAACTGTAATCAAAGTACCTGGCAAAGAACAAATATTCTAATACTATGTGCTATCATCGTAGACTAAACATAATAAAACAAAACAAGATATAAACGACTTAACCCACAGTAGACGAGATGGTCTAATTAACGCGTTACGTAGGGAAAACGGTACGGTAAACCAGACGATGTACAAATTAATTCTAGAGCCTCACCAACATCTCCAACGCATTCGGAATGGTTTTACTGTTTCCCCACAAAACGTGCGACCTTGTTAAGTTGGAATAGTAAGTTACTTACATCTTATTTTATCATTTTTGCCTCATTACAGTCTGCGATAATATTTAGTACTTGGTATATTTGTTTTTTGCTGTAACCATTGCTTGATAATCGATTTTGGAATCGGAATCGGAAGTAACAAGGAAAAGTATCTTTTTAAAACATCAAACTGAATACAGAGTGATTATGAAGAATTAATAACTCATTCTAGATATTTAGGGCAGCAGAGATGACACCTGCATAAAATGAGTAACAAGATAGAATGTTCATCTAGATTTTATACCGGTTGTCTGAAGGAAATTAAGGCATAATGAGGGCAAATTATTATATACTATAATTTTAATATTACTCAACACCTGTTCCATCGATAGTACGCAATACTCGTTATTTACATGATTCACATGATTGCATATTCTGAGTTTCCTAACCAAGGGAAATGTGTACAGAAACTACTCTAATTATTAATTCTATTTCTGATTCGAACTCAATCAATGACACTTCTGGAACCGTTCATTTCCGATGCCCTATTTATGACCGTAAATAGTTTGCGACATTTCTATTAGTTTCTACACGATCAAAAATAAAATCTTACACGTTTGTAATGTACAGGTAATAATAATACTTGCGTTCTCCGTGTCTACCCGCAGAAGTGATGTAATTGAATTCCAGATTTGAGTTGGCTAAACATGCTGTATTTCAGATTTCAAATGGGTTCAGAATTTCGTATACGCATTAAAAATATATAACATTTGTTGGCGAAAATAACTAACGTATAACAATAAATCATTTACATTCTTTTAGACTATCAATATTTTAAAGCCGTGGTGTTTTCTCTCATTATCATTTTTGGAGTGAAAGCAACTGTAACGGTAAACTAAACGTAAACTCAGCTCCTTTTAAACCAAAGCCTGTGAGTGTTGATTAAAAATTTAAATATTTGAACATGTATGTATTTCAATATATTTTGTCCGTGTAATTGAAGAAATTGTAGGAAGCAAAATGTACGTAGATATCGAGAAGGTTCAATTATTGATTACTCGGTGGGATTTCCAAGCTTGCATTGGACAAAACTGTGAGTCAAAGTAAATAGATAAATAAATGCTCACGAATTCTGTAAAGCTTATATATTAAAGTCGGAGAAATTATCTACCGAAGACGATTTGGTGTTATATCCTATCCTATTCTTAAGTAGTGGTTATAATATAATACGTAAGTACTAGTATAACAACTAATAAAATTAATACAATTTTTAATCGACAGGATAATATATAGCTCCATGTTATTATTTTATATGTATTGACACTTAGTTTCTCTTTAAATCATTGCTGATTAAATTAAGTCAAATCACTCCACACACCCGAACTCTGTCGTCTCATTAAATCTTCTTTATTGAGGTCCACTACGTTTATATCTCGGAGATCCGGGAGAAGGTCCACAACCCCGGAGTCATTCGACGTGCGTCTGTTATTGCCACTGCCTGCAGCGGCGTCGAGACTGATGTCACCAGAAGAAGTAGGAACAGGAAGAAGATTTGTATTTATTGCGCCTGAGGTTGCTGCCGTTGTTATTGAGGAGTTTGAAATTGGAAGTGGAGGAGGGTTTTTACGCCAAACTTCTGTTCTTCCAATGTCTTCAGTGACCACTAAGAACAGTTCTTTCTCGGGAGACTTTAACTCACCCCGGAGATATTCTATCAGATTTTCTGTGGAACCGATAGATTCTGGCTTGTCGAATTTAGAGTCTAAATTGTAATAGTTACTTCTCCCAGCATCTCGTTCTGTTACTGACGGTAAATTTCTAATAGCCACCCAGTGCTTTCTCTTGATTGGAAGCGCAAGCCAGCCCAGCCTACAGTCTGACGGAATATTTAGGATAAAGCCGTAAATATTATCAAAATTCAGTTCCTCGGAAGGGTCTCTGTAAACAACAACCAGATACAAAGCACGCAATTTAAATGAATCCAATCTCTGACAAAGAAATGAAAACCGAGGTTAAAAGTTCTGTATTTGTCTTATTGCTTTTACTTTCTCTTGTCGAACCAAATGGCTTCCAATTTCTTTTGTTGTAATGCCGTCATTATCACGTTGATATCATAATTTCCGAGACCGAATACAGACTTATGTGGATTAACCCTGATAAGCAACACAAGATTTCAAGTTGTTAATTTTCACATTAAATTGCATTTCACTTGTTAAAAATTCCGTGATAATTGTTGTTTTTTACCAGGAATTTGGGTCTAATTCACTGCAAATTTTATCTAGGTCCTCTTGTTTAAATGCTTTGCCGTCTTGAAGGAGATTGTTTAGAGCGTGAAGTGCACATAAGGATTTGACCTAATAGTTCAAAGTTCAAATACAAGCTATATAATTTTTATGTCCTTTCGCGTGTTTAATACATATTAAAAGTCAAAATGCTTGCGTATATGTAATTACCTGTTTTTCATGATATATTCCTCCTCGCATGATTTTGGTATTGATAGTGCCAGCGTCGGCTAAAAGTTTGGAATTATTATTTGCTTTGGAGTCATTAATATTGCACGAAAGAGTGAGATTGTTTTTAGTGTTATTGCTGTTGTCTGATGAAACGTTGTAATTGGCAGTCTTTGGTGCTGAGGAAATTTTATCTGAACAAGATTCACCTAGTAAAGTCTTTTCTTCACTAATAACTGTCTGTCTGATGTCAACTTTCTCTTTCAATACTTTCTTCTGTT
>VYYJ01002373.1:0-22081 GCA_021029165.1 Cyphoderus albinus | reverse complement strand
GGTAATACTGGTAATATATTTTATGTATTATACTGGAATAATAAATATTTTCATAATTTTTCCAAGAGGTGCTTCACCTTCTTCAAAGAAATTTGGCGAGCAAAACATACAGCCTTTGCATTTTCTTATTAAAATGGAGAAACTGACCACTACTGTAACCAAACAAGGTGAAACGTAAACAAACGCCTACACAGAGATTTTAAAAAGAGCCTGTTTCGAATTATAACTGGTTGGACATTAATAAATGACGCACACCTATGCTATATTTTCTATATTGAGAGTTCATTCATAACATTGCATTACAAAATTAGAGATAGTTGCAGATTCGTGTTAAGCTAATTAAATCTAATAAACTAAAAATTCGCATGTATTTAACTAAAGTAAGTAGAATTAATGGAAATAAAAAATATGAGTTTTAAAATGAAACTGATATTTCTTTTGGATGGAAAATTATAAATAATACATATAACTCTTTCGTGCATTTTGTATATCTTTCTAAAAGGCATTCGTCACATTCACATTTATATACAGATTGTAGTGTAAATATTATATGTACATAATCTTAATAACTTATAACTTCGTAGCTGTAATGTAATAATACAGTTAATACAGCAATACAAAACTTGCATATTATATGTTTACTACAGTTTTGATTTTCCTGTGGTTGAACCTTTTATAAAGGATAAGGCGCAACCCTGTTAATATGAGAAACTGAAGATATGTAGCTTGCCTGAACGTAACCTTTTAGGGAATAAGTGTGCAAAAAAGGAATTGGGGCCGAACGGCTAGGTTTTGTGAATATGTCACAGAATGTTTAAAAAAGGTAAAAGTAACATCAGCATCAAACAACGGCTAACAATGATGCTTCACAAACAAGCTTCAGCTGCAGCTGTAACAATACTTGTTCTTGTTCAGGCAAGGTTCAATAGCTGAATAACAAAATAATATAATTTCTTGGCACGTGTCAGTCACTCGTTTTCGAAATATTTTATGCAACCGATAACGTTAGATTAACCAGGCTACAAAACAATTCACCAAATGAAAGGGCAATTTAATCAATTTAAAATCGCTCAGCATTTTTTACATTTTCACATTGATGATAATGTATCTGTGAATACCATACCATAGGGTTATTCTTTTTATCATCAGTAGCTTTTCAACTACAAATCGATTTTAATAACTTCGCCCAAGTGATACCTTGCTCACGGCATCTGTTTTCTCATCGTCTTCAACGATTTGGTTCATAGTATATACCTAGTATTAATATTACACATTTGGAAATGTGTATTCAGAGAGTATTGAGATCAAATTTTGCACCAAAATACCCGACCTCCTTTGCTGCGACTACTATTTGGATGACGTTGGGAACTGGATCAAATCATTATGTCGAATCCATTAATCGCAACAACAAACAGCGCTGTTCATGTTCAACCTTGAGAAATCTCGTAATATTTCCGTACACCAACCGCATGCAAATTGGTGAGTGGAGTTGAGAGAGGCGACGAAAATATCGATTTTTACCGGTTTAACAAACTAAATCAAGAATGCAAATGCAAACAGTTGCTTCCTTCCACCATACACAAACGAATCATTTCATTTCAGCAATTGCTTTTATGTACTAAACAAAGTCTAGTAGATGTTCCTGACTTCTTAAAAGCTTTCCTCAAATGCATTTTACTTTGTTTGTACTAAACATTAGCATTATAATACAAACAAATATGATATTAATGTACTTTTATGAACACCGTTGCTTGATAGGCCACACGCCACAGCAGTGGAAAAAAATGAATCCTTTACATATTATCTTGGCAGATCAAGATCACAATGTTAAACCATGTGTAATACAGAATAACCATATCCGATTGTGTTTTTGCACAAAATCGTCAAAAAATGCATCAATGCCTTACAAATTCGTACCTACGTTCTTGTATTCTAAATCTTAAATAAAAACCCACATCAATATAAAAGCCTTTTCTTTCAATTTAATCATTATAATTGTACAACTTAATTCGAGTTTTTATGTTAGGGCATAATGGTCAAAACGAAACATAGAAATGATATGTAGCCGTAGCCAATCAATAGACCGTTAAAATTGATAACAAGTTACAGGTTACAGAGAGATGATTTGAAGGAAACAACGAACAACCAAAATCATAAGGGTGCAACTGGATATGTATATAATATATTCAGTTTGTGCTTGGAACTGCATGGGAATGATAATTGATAGCTGATTGTTGATTACATTACAAGTTATTATTATCATCACATTGGCAAAACAGAGCAACCACTGAGACTGTTTTTATTACCTTGTAGTAATTTATTTACATACATTATCGACCTTAGCAGTGCTGCCGCTACCCTTTGTAAACTGCAATTAGTAGATGAAGTATGAAGTACCTCTGTTGGTTTGTTTTCGAGTTATAAAATATTTACAATATAAAATATATGTATGTACCTATCAAAACTCCTACTAAATGACGTGCAGAGAAGAGTTTGATCCGTGCAGAATGTTTTTCAATACATATACATCCCTTTTGCACGTTACATTCTGCCAATTTCCACAAACTTTTGCATCAATTTACTTGGAATTTCCTGTATGTCAATTTCGGTAATGTGCAGAGCATGCACATTCATATTCGTAGTATACAATAATCGTACTGAATGTTATCCGTATGGTTCAATTTTCTATGGAGGATGCCACCTTTAGTCCATCATTGTCTTGCTTATGTAATACGCTTCCGCCTAAGACAAGAGACTCTACTTTTGCAAATCATTTTACGTAGACGAAATCTCCCTCCGGGTTTATAAATATAGTCTGAAGGTTTTAAATTTCATTTGACTTCCTGTTGAGATTTTTTTGTTGGACTGTGAACACCAGTTGGTTTCTGCTATTGCAAAAATCAAAATCATTTTGCGTGTTACACAACTCAGAGTCTGAGTCTCAGATACGAGAGAGCCTGAGAGTCTGATTTAACGTATGTACACATAAACGTGAATTTCACCAAAGAGTATCACACACTGGTAGAGCTTGCTTGGCTACGATCCAGTCACCCAAATGAAGTTGTGGTTCGTCATCGTCATCGTAAATCCCCGTTTCTGCTAAAACCTCTCAAGGTTCGTGCCCGATATATTTTCCACAGATTTGGTTCAGGCTTGCTTATGTGTAAAATTGGACAGTTTTCGATAAAGTGCAGATGGGATATATTAATAATTATTATTATTTTTCCTGCTCTCGCAGAAACTTTTAAGTTTACATTGTCATTTTCACAGGACACCTTGTATTTTACATATAGGATGAACTAAAAATTTAAAGCGTCCGTCAACGACTAGTGACCACTAAGTATAACTTTTATTTCATATTTTGGAATACGAATTTTCTGTAACCTAACTCCAAATTACTTTACCGGATGTTTTTCTAATCGGGAACTACTTGTGGGAACTGGACTGTAAATTCTAGTACAATAAGAACTCTTTTTTTTACTTTAACGCATAATACAAAATTTTTTATTCCTGCTTGTAGTTCTAAATAACGTACGTCTAATAAATTCAAACAAGTTACACATTACACATAGAATCCTCATCTCAACACTCATCTCCGATGTGAACATAAATTCGCACATGGATGGTATGGATTCATAAGCAAAACCTAAATGTACCCATTCTCTCTCCCTCGATCCTGTTTTTTTTGTTGCAAAAAAATGTAGTGAGTCATTTTCATTGATGCGCAATGTAGAATGAGCCGCGTCGTCACTGTCCAGATCCAGTAATTTTTGCCTGCATGAATCAATTGGATGGATGATTCATCCTTGCTTCGGACAACTTCGGACTGTTATTTCAACTTCAAAATATTGGGGCTAATGGTTATTTATTCTGTTTGGTTATTTGTTTTCATAATTACTACGTTTGTTTAAAATAGTCCTTCATAAAAGTTGACTCTCGAAAATACCACCGGATGCAATTTAAACAGTTAATAAACTAGAATTTAGGAATGCTCCTATTACATAATAGCAAAATATGGTTAACTCCCAATGGTTGACAATAATTTTATTGATTTCCTTTCGGATCGAAGTCTCGATGGCTTAGAAATGAAAGCAATATTATTTAATGATGTGGGTCAGTTTTTATCTACATATAGGATTTACTTGTATCAGAGTATAATGTGCCATTAAACTGTACGGCAATAATAAAGATTAGAACCAGAACCAATCCTAAATAAAACGAATGTTTTATAGAATTTTATGTACACTGTCACTAATGTACATAATTAAGGTTCTGTTGTGCAAATGAAAATGGGTGAAAGGTAAAAATGTTGTAACCGTAATACATCGTATGTACATATAAGAAAGACCACAATTTGTTTGGTAATATAAAAAATACAATCCTACAAATTATGAAACATGCAAAATAAAGCATATATGTAGTAAAGATTTCTAGTTTTATACGCTAAGCGCTTAATTTTTATGGCAAAAAAGTTTCGAATTAGAAAAAAATATCTGACTTACTCTTCCGGTTCCCGCACTGGCACTACCACTACCTCCAACTGGAGATGTAGGTCGTCCTCCACCCCCACTAAATGCTGACGCAAACGGATCGGAATTACCGTCAAAAAACATTTTCCTCTCTTCCTGTAGCCTCCTCCTCAAGTCGTCGACGAAGTTATCGTTATCGAAAACTGACTCTCCTTTCTTGTTGCCAAAAATTCGCTCACTCAACCTAGGCCTATTTCCGAGCCTACTTTTCTCAAAGAACTTCTTAGATCTATCACTAAAGAAAGGATCTTCTCCGAAAACGTCGGATCGTCCAACTTTCGCACGAGGAAAATTTTGAAAGAATCTTTTCTCTGAATCGTCCTGATTATTTCTCTCCTGTTCGTTTTGTTGAGAACGGGGAGACTGGGACTTTTCACGTTTCGAACCACTGCCACCTTCAGAAGAAGAATTTTCCTTACTGCAATTACTGATACCGCTATCACTGTTCAACGACTCCGTTTGCTGCTCAGACTCCAAGTTTTCCGATTTATCAACACTGTCTCCAGACATGAGCACCATTCAGTCGCCTTGAAAATCGTGGAGTCTCTTACGGAAATTGAATCGGCAAACGATTTGCCATGAAAAATGTAAATGCAATTTATGAATTCTCTCGCGATTTATTGCAATATATTCAATCAATGAATCAATCAAATACTTTTCCTTTTCTGCAACTCATACAAAGAAAAATGTGCCTTTGCCTTAGTCACTTCACGTTCACACATTCAGCACAATTCACATTTTAACACGAGGAAGGAAATTCCCCAAGCCCGCACAAGAGTTGATCTCTAAATGAACTTTTCTACTGTCGATCTTGCTCGACTACCTATGTAAGGGTAAGAAGGATATTTTATGCGATATGCTTGTGCTGTGATATTCAAGCAGTCAGTACTCCAATGTATTACCCACGAGCACGGATATAATTATATAGACTATAATGATAAGATGAAATGAGGGGCATGTTACGACTTTATAAGAGTGAGTGAGTCAAGAATAAATAATTTTAAACATGTGTGATTTTTTCAATAGTATTAACCTCAGACACACATTAGCACAGGTTTTCGTCATATAAACTGAATTAGCGGGGCTGCTGAACGCGAAACGCGATATGAGCAAAATGAGCCAGCATATAGCATATCCTCGAACATTAGAGAAGGGCCGAAACATGACGAAATGGAAATGTAGGTACATACATATTACTCGTGTGCACTGTGCATGTATAAGACGATGTGTGCAAAACGGAATGTTCGTAAACGTTTATGGTTTCATGAAGGGTAACCTGCTTTTTAGTGAGGAACAAGGTGGAATGCTTCTCAGAACAAAATTATTCTAGGACAACTCTGCTTTTACGTAGATTCATAAAAGAATGAACGCGGATGCGAATAGGGAATAAGGAGAACGTAGTGGAAGCGAGTAGATTTTTTTTATATCGGAATAGAGCAGAAAATACTAGAATAATTGGTTACTGGCGCTGTACGCTTATGCTGATGCAAAGAGGCATGTAAAGATGAAAGGAATGTGACAGAATATGACGTTAGTAAGGCAATGTATGGTAAATTAAATATTTAGTAACATTTTGCTATGTTGCTGGAAGTTAAATTGAACTATATTGGAAGTGGAACAATGCGATACAAACTTAGGACGACACGACACAGCACATTGCAAACCTAGAGACAAAGATTATTTTGCATATCTATACATATTTAACTAGATACGGTAGTGGACCAGGCATTCCATGTTTGTTGCAGAAACTATTTATGGAGCTACATACTTTATGCCATAAAGTTTATGGAACCAAATAAACTGCAAAAGGAAGTTACAATACTTGTTATTTAACATATTAGATACTAGATCCATTTTCCTCGTGGTAAATAGAAACTAATAAGTCGCCATTACTTTGTTGTTTATTTGCTTCAGATGATTGTGCGAATCCGTCTCGGTTAAAACGCTTCCTTGCTCATATTTTTAACTGCGTCAATTGCTGTTTGGTATGCTACTTATGGCCCATCCTCAATCCTCACTTTTACCAAAGTATGAAAAACAGCCTTCGGTGTTTAAACTAATCGTAAGTTTTGAACCCGATATGCAATTGCAATTACTGTGTAAATGCCGGAAGATGCTCCTTTAATCTTATTTAATAGGTCATAACGCACCTGGTTTGTTGTAGTCGTAATCAAATAATTGCTGAGAACAGCATTATTTTAATCATAGCTAATGGACGAATAAAGTGGCTAATACATTATACAAATACAATATAAACAAATGAAACAATATCATACAAAAAATTGTAAATAATTATGACACGTGAGACGAACAATTAAAAATTAACTTTGTACAATAGGACAAAATAAGCGTAATGAATGCTACTTCGTGACACTTTTGAGTGCAGAACTGAAATTGGCAGTAAGATTAAGTATTGTTTGAATGTTTTGAACACAAAAGTTATAAAGAGAAACAAACTGATGAAAGGGTTTGCGTTACTTTCAGTACTGTAGTGTGTAACCACTAGATTGCTTGTACTTGATTGAGTAACTTTCATAAAATAAATTATTACAAATCAGCGATGTACCATATAAACTAATAATTTTAGACTTTGGAAGGATGTAGTAATTAAATGTTAAAGGTCCTGTTTGCGTTCGTACTCGCAATCACAATACTCTGAACCGAGAATATACCACTTTAGATTGCAATTGTAAAAATTCTTACTTTTCGGATTTCAAAGTTGAAATTACATATTGATGGATTAAGCAGCTTTTTGAGTCTGGGTCTGTGAAATATATTTTTATGCATTGGAAAACAGCGTTTAGTATACAGTGTAGTAACGTGGGTTTATATTTAAATGATAATTTGTTCATGAATGAGTATTTACCAATTTGTTAAGGCCCCATTGAAGATAGTCAGACTTTGTAGCTGCCTCGTATTCATCGACAAGATCTTGCACAACATCCCTTGAGTCATCCAATTCGTTCAGATCTTTGCAGAACATTTCCTCTTTCCTGAACTGATCCAAGAAAGCTTCACGCTTCCTTAATTTGTCGTATTGTTTCAGAACACCCTTGAACAACTGCAGTAAAAAAGAAGAGATAATCATTAGTGTGAGGAGTAAACGAGCAAGCAAACTGTTACAATTTAGAATAAAAAGTATGGAAAAATAACATACACAAGAGATATTTGTGTGGTTAGCCAACATTAGTCCAGAGACACGATGTTGCGTTTGAATATACGGCGACTTTCGTGATAAGGCAACTTGAATACTTGCTGGACTCCAAGGAATAAAATTCGCCAACTTTCGCTCACGAATTCGTTGCAAAGATTTATGAACTTGGCCGGGATCCACTTCGCCCTGTTTGTATAAAATGAAATTTCAGTTTTGGAGGACAATCAATTTTGGAATAGGTTTTATAATTGGCTCTAGATGTTAGGGTTTTGCATTCTTACCTGAATAATATTTAGAATTGAAATGTACTTATGATGAGCACTTCTATCATGAGCTGTGCTAACCATCATATTTTTAGGTTGCAAAAGCCGTCTCATCACGTCCAAAACAGTTGTCTTTCTAATAGAAGTTCCTTCTTGGTCAGATGTCAGAGGTGTGTATCCTGTCATTAAGAAGTGCAATCTGGGAGTTGGTATCAACGGTGAAATCAGACCAATCAAATCGTTGTTCATGTAAGAAGGATAGCGAAGGGTTGCAGTGCTGACAGACATAATTGTAGAAACCAAAGAATTAATTTGAGTAAATGTGGGCATCTCAATATGCAGTCGGTCGGTAGCAATCCTATTTAGCGCAGTGTTATCAAGCACTACGACACAATCTGAACTTTGTGTCAGGCGCTTCAGTGTAAGCAAAGAATTGTAGGGTTGGACGACCACGTCACTAGAAATTCAAAGTAGACAGAAAATGAGTTTTATAAATAAAACTTTTATGTTTGATTTAAAAAATCTAATGTGATATTGTTTTATACCTAATTTCATCCTGATTGGGGAAGACACTGTATGTTTGAACTAATTTCTTCGGATATCTTTCAGTTAGTTTCTCCAGGATATAAGATCCCATTCCAGATCCAGTACCACCAGCGATTGAATGACATAATACAAATCCCTGAAACCACACGAAGTAAATCAAGGTTCATTTTACACCTTCAACCTTACATTCAGCGTTTTTGAGAATGTGTGACAACTGACCTCCAAACTGTCGCTTCCTTCTGCCTCTCTATCGATAATGTCAAAAACCTCTTCATGCAATTTGTCACCTCTCCCGTAGCCAGCTGCCCAATTATTTCCCGCTCCTCCACCATCTTGTGATAAATACACATTTTCAGGGTTGTAGAGCTGAAAAATAATTTTAATAGTTTAAGAACACGGAAGATGGAAAACTTCATTAAAACAAACTCCTACTTTAATGAAACTCTCACCTTGGAGTACGAGGACTGCAGAATGGTGTTTATAACTCTCGGTTCCAGATCTAACAACACAGCACGGGGGATGTAATGCTCGTCGTCCGCCTGATAAAAAAAGACATCCTTCCTGTCAACTCCTTCCCTGGCGAAAGATTCTAGGGTGCCCTCTGGATTGATACCGTGTTCTTGACACAACTTTTTCCAGAATTCAAAGCCAACTAGAAATAATAATAATTGTTTGTTTTATCATTAAATCCTTCGCATGATGTCGGATGTACGATTATTAAATTGTTAATAAACTGATGTTATTGATTTATTACTTTGATTGCCGCACTGCCCCAATTGGAGCGTTATCATTTCACACGGCATTTTGAATCAGTTTTGTAATAAAACGCAATGTAATAAGATGATAGTGACTAGTGAGTGAGTGATAGAATGTAGAATGAGCCGAGCGTTACGTTACGAGAGCCTCCTTCGCTCCTTTCATAAAAGCAACAAAATCTATGACTGTATCAAAAGAAATACTCATCGCCGAACATGTCTAAATCAGCTAGGCGAAACAAAGAAAATTGTATTTAGCTTTTTAGCATGAAATGAACTCGTGAATTCGTGATGGAGTTCTTTAGCTTTTAGCTTTTTCTGACTTTTTCTAGTTTAGTTTTTGACCTTGTTGATAACATGACATGACACGTGTAAGTTTTAGATATACTTGAACCGTTTTTAATTGTCGTTATGACACTTTCCATTGAAAATAGTAAGATTTTTTTATTTAAACAACAGCATGAAACGAATAGGACACTGCTATAATAATGTTAACATCAATCATAAGAAATTATAAACGTGGACAAATCCAATGAGCAAAAGCAGCCGATGATTTTATTCAAACTGGAAAATAATAAAAATCTTTCAGAAGAAAATAGTTGACTTATACAATTGCAACTTTGCAACTAACCGAAAAAACCGAAGGACAGAAAAACGGGAAGTGGTACAAAAAATTCTTTCAAAGTACTAGATAATAATTGCTTTTTCATCGTCTGTTAGTGAAATTAGTAAATTAGACTGAGTAAAATTAAATTGTACAAGAAAAATGGAAGTGAAGTTCCAACTGCGACCTCAAATGGTATGGGACCTGTACCGTACACTGGAGAACATGGAGCTGGAGTCAATAGCGTTGTGGATTCTCTCGATAGTCTTGTCACCTTTCATCTTTTCCACTTTGTGGTCTCTTGGGCTGACTGTGATAATGCAACTATTTTGGATTGGATTGAAAGCTGGATTCATCCTACACACAATGAGTGTCGTTTACCTGGCATATGCTAAGGCCACAAACTGGAAGTCCTTCGTTTTTGGAGGAAAGCAATGGGGAGAGAAGTCGGTAAAGTGCTCATTGCTTGATGTAATCTTCTCTGTCATTTTCCAGACGGGCATTCGAATCCCAGCTTTTGTTTGGGATCCGATGATGGAGTTTATCGGATATGTGACTTCCAAATCAACACGCGCTCCTGCAAACAAAACGATTTTAAAGGAGGAGGCGGAAACGTGCTTTGCAGATCTTCAGCAACAGTAAACAATTTAATTCCTTAAAATCATATATATTTGTCTCAAAACATTTCGTATTATTTAATTGGTTTTATTGTTAACTTTTAGTGAACGTGAGGAACATTCACAATCAACAGGAGGAGAAGCAGAACCGGAAGTTAGCTATGTCCAGTTCCAGCCCATATTTGAAGACTTTGAATATTTTGATGGACATTGTGGAGGAAACTCATGTGGCCGTCGTATAACCACCATCGTAAAGAACAAGAACTCTCATCGGTCCATAACAATTACCAATAGTCTCTCGTATGGTACACATCACTCATTCTCATCCTATCATCAGTTTGATTGAAGTAATTAATTTTTTTAAAGTGTCAAAACGTGATTAGATATCATTTAATTTATATTTAACTGTCAAAAACGCTAAAAATAACTACATATAACATATAATATTGCATTTTGTGATGAGAAAATGAATTTTTATTGTAAAACCTGTGATAAATACATAATGATTATACAATAAAGTGTAAATAAAAGTCTTCTCGTTCTAGATAACTAACAGAGTATGAATTTTATATAGGTACTTTGGATATTTTAAGAAAAGTAGTACTTAATTACTCGTAAACTTATCTTTTAACTCCTCAACAATATTCATGAAATAAGAAATAAGGTTGAAGTTTACTAGTTAAGTTTAAAGATATATACCACTGTGAGATAATCATGATTGATTCATCGTAATTTTTCCACTGTAGAAGAGAAACTCTTTTTAAAGTAGGGGCACTGTAAGATTGTAGAGTGTGGACAAAGGTCGCTTCATTTTCGGCATTTTTGTTGTGACTGGTTGTGGTTGCTTGTTTAGAATTTGTCATATTATAGATAATGATAGTAATTTTTAATTGCTTCAATTATTAAATACTGGTTGTATTCACATTCTATTCGCAGTCATAGTCATAATATATGCATTCATTGATTCCATTTCCAAGTAATTTAATCATGCACTTCAAGCACTATTTTTTTAAACAACAGGAAAATTAAAAAAAGAGAAAACATTAAGATTTCAATATCTTTCAATCGTTGGTCAATCTCGAAGTGCTAAGACCAGAAACCATAGGCCAGCTACTAGGTACATTTTATACCCCATAATTCAGAGGTTGTTTCCGGAATCGAATTTTAATTATTAATTTTGTATGACAATGCTGTTATTATAAGTTTGCTTACTCATGAAATATTTTACAATTCAACATTCATCGGCGATTTCCATGCTGAGGCTGCCGCTGCCACAGAAAGCAAAATAAATACTACATGTCACAATTTATTTCCTGCTGCATTTAATGGCTTGATGACATTAAGAAGAAAGAGAAGGACATCTCTTTCAGATCAGACACAGTTGAAAACTTGCTTAATTCAATTGATGAGTCTTATTCTGATTAAAGCTTTACCTCCAAAGTTTACTTTCATTTCGATTAAAAGTTACATTAAAAAGCTGAATAAAATGAAGCAAGTGCTGTTATTTTGTGCAATTTTCATTGCGAAATCCACCTCCGTAAAAACGGAGCATGCTTATTTCCTGTTAAATTCGGAGTGCTCTGACGTTCATACTTGTGTAGGCGAAGTCCGTGATATTTCTGTGGTTTGTCTGAATTCCAGATGCATATGCGATCCAAGATTAGGAATTTACGACTTTCTCCGCTACCAGTGCGTGGGGAAAGCGGACCACGCTTGTCTCGGAAACCTTTGCACCCGAAATTCTAACTGCGACTCAACCTCCAATACCTGCCACTGCCAAGCTGGATACCAACTTAGCCCAGACGGCCGTTGCGTTCACGGGCACGAAGAAATCTGTGAGGAGGATGAAGACTGCAAACGTGGCCTCCTATGTTACGACGGACAGTGCGAATGTCGTTACCCAAATCATCAATATTACCACCCGGGAAATGAAACCTGTTACAGTATCGCTCATTCTTGGGATTCAAACTTCCGGAAGGATTTTACGAAAGAGGGTTTCGAATTCAGCCATCCTAAATCCTCATTATTGGAATTATTGGAAGTGCTTTTCTTGTTGATCCAGGCGGCAGTTCTAGTTGCTATTGCTGTTCTTTTGGCACGAACTGTCTCTACTCTGAAAAGTATGATTGTAGGATTCAAACTTCATGGATATCTTATGCGATCAGGTAACATATTATAATATTTTCTGCTGATTTTCTTTTCTTTATCCTCATCCACAAAAATTCCACGTTATTTTCTATAAACTTTCCCAGGTTTGGAGACCAAAGGCACAGATAACGCAACGTTGAAAATGCAAATCGACGAAGAAGCATTTTTTAGTGGAGACACACATGCTTAAAGGAGATGAGCGGTCTAATGACATCCATTCTTCTTCCAATTACATATACTACTCGTTTAAAGTTCAGAATATGAGTTTTATTGAACTTTTATATACATTATAATTTAATATTTTTTATATTTTATATTTTTTTATTTTTTTATATTTTATATACATGTTTTCATATTATTGCGAATCTGTACGTTTATTTATGAAGATACTGATGGACAAATAGTAGTTCTATCATATTGTTCATTAATTTCTACCTTAAGTCAGTTTTCTTGGTTGGATGCATTGTTGACTTGTTTATAAATAAAACCTGTGAACTTTTTGTTTGCATATAATTTTAGATAAGACGAAGACGAACCAATGCCAAAACTTTTTTAAATTAGTTCACGTAGGCAGAGTTAATTTGCAATTACTTATTCGAGGCCCTCAGCTTTCAAAATTGCACTAATAATTGTTCAAGGTGTTTATATAAAATTTTAAATCGGCCGTTTACATACAAACTCCTGATCCCATATCATGTGATGACATAGTCATGATGATGAGTAAATGGTTGATGCTTAAACTGAAATGGCAATCAATAGCTAATGGTTGAGCGAGCGTTCTTACTAACAATACTAGCAACAACAATGATAAATTCATTCAGTTCGTTTGTAAAATATCATTGCATTGATTAAAGTGCTTCACTTCACACATCCGTCCAAGGATAAGACATGTTTATGTGATAATTGATTCATGAACGTATAGATACAATTAAGAAATTCCTTTCCTGAAGGTCGCAGCATAGTGTACACTACACTTTTTCTTTGTCTCTCTCTAGAGTTGTTTTGTTTTACTAGACTAAAAGCTATCAGGAACTCTTAGCAAAAACATGTACATATTGGTTAAAATGCAAGTTTGCTATTAATTTCCAATATAATCTCGACAGGTAAAAATACCTTCCAAATTACAACCTCAGTTTCACTAGGATTTTTGATGAGAATATGGAACCTCACCAATACAATAATGACGACTTAATGATATATCCCAGAGTCATAGCATACCTAACAACACTTTCAAATACAGTTTCATATTAGATTTAATGTATTTACAAGGTAGGAACTATCACGATCATGATCAGTAGTCGTCATAAGACATTTTATTCATTACATAATTCTCGCACATGTAAAACGAAAACCTTAAAAATCTCTTTGTCCTTGAGTTTCTCATGATCTCATGTTCATGCAGTATGTAATTGCAATATCATTAGGTTTAGATGTTCTATTCAACATGTCCCCTTTGTAATGGTAACTTCTGCTGTAGAGATCTGGTATTCATGTGTATGAGCAAAAGATCATGACAGATTATAAGTCAAACAACAAGAAACAGGTTGTTCGTGAAACGATGAGAATCTCATCATGAGATCATCAATCAGACAGTCTGGGGTGTGTGAATCCAATGATTGTTTTCTACGTTTTAACACAAGTCTGGAAGTTTGTAGTCTAATTTCATCACTGGTACATACTGGTACTGTGTTTGTAGTTTTAAACAACGAGAAATTACCCATATCGTTGAGCTTATCGTTGACTTCGGGTTTTACCTTTACTATTAATGTTACTTAAATTGTTATTACCGTTGTTAGTACAGAAGATATAGATGGAGAAAATTGCAATATTTGATTATGGGGCGCATTTTAATTTTGACTAGTGACATTATCAGCTATTAACAAGTATCTATATGTCGATACTCCAAATTCTTTGGCGTGTTCAATTAATGCAATTAACCGTCAACAGGTGCAACTTTTGTGTATATCTCAACTTGAATGTACTATAGCTATGTATAAGTTGATAGCGCAAATTTAATGAACAAGCCGTGTCGAGTGTCGATTGATGAGTATCGCTTTTGACTGAAAACTATTTTAAGCGTCACATCACATACAGACCGAAAACGGCGACAACTTAATGACAATAGTGATCTACAAACCTACTTACGCTTACATATATGTTACATTTACTTAGTTTAGCAGAGGTTTGAGAATTAAGTTGTCTTTTGGTTTCACTCACATTCACATTACATACATTTTGATGCGCTACACATGTAGGCCATAACATAATAAGCGGCTTTTCGGTGAAAGGATGCTACCACGACATTACTGAAAAAATATTTGGATCATTTGTGTCGAATTTGAATCGGAGGAATTCTATTGTCATGAATTCTTTACAACGGCTAAGTAATTTAATCGGTGGAACTATTATTGGAGCTCCGTTATCCGGCACCAATGTAGAGGCACTATGCTGGGACATCACATTAGGAGCCGCTGGAACCGGCTTTGGCCACAAAATTTTGAGTAAGTTTTCTTTTGTACAAGAATTTTCTAAGTGTATGTAAAATTTAGTGCAACCTCAAACATATACGTAGACGAACATAATCAATTACTGGTGATTGTCGTATTGTTAGGCGCTACTAGCAGCTCTGAAGAAATGGTACCAGAAGCTATAGATCATGTAGGAATTGTAGTATACGGACACTTGTATGAATACGGAGATCTTGGGATTCTTAGAACTGTGGTACGAGAAGTCAGAAAAATGTTCATCTTTTTTTATTCATGAGAATATTAACTGTTAAAAGACATATATCTACGTGTACTATTAAATCATTTTAATTCAGGTCCCACTAGAGGGAAATCCTAAATCTAAATACCCGGTCTTTCAGCTTCGAAGTCGGGAAACATTGGGAGAAACATCCAAAACTCAGGAGGAGTTCGAAGCGTGGATCGATGAGCAAAATGAGGGTCCATTTCAGTGAGTGGAACAAAGACTAACGTAATTATCTGTAAATAATGGCTGCAGGAACATTTAAAACTAATAAATATATTGATGTAAGATGAGATGTACTTAGTTAGAGTCCTAATTTGTGTTTATAACACTAAATTCTAGAGGGTCTAATTATGATGTGGTTACAACGAGCTGTGTAGTATGGGCTTTACATGCATGTAACTTTCTCGAAGGTATTATTTTATTTAAATAGCATTATCAGATTCGTAATCTAATTTGTACATGTAAAAGTTAACCATAATTGATATTTTGGTCGTCTTGTTCTAAGTTCCTTATCCAGAGAATTGGGACAAATTGATCGATTGGGCTGAAGATAAGTAGGGCAAAAACTAATAATTTAGAGACCATAAACGATTTAAATGACGACTCATTTAAATATTTATTATTTATACTTCAATAGCAAAACCGTTGCTGGATGGTTTGGTGCTTCTGGACTAACATCACGAAGGATGCAACTGAAAGCGCCAGAAAAAATAAAAGCTTTTGTGAAAAAACGTTTCAGGAGAAAATCAGATTCTAAAGCTGAAGATGGGTCAGACGAAGATGAAGTTGAAAACGACATTACTAAAGATGCCAACGATGCTGTTGCCAAAAGTGAAAGTGGAGAAAACGAAGAAGCAACAAAGGAAAATGTTGATGTAGGTGTGGCATAGAACAGAATCAGTTCCATGAGACTTTTTAATACTCATTCACTTAGCCTTGATTTTTTTTCTCCATGCGACGTTAATTGGTTTCCGTCCAATAAATATTTAGTTTCTGCCAAACTCATCTTCATCTCAGAGTATTACTAATTACTATGAATTTAGAAAGTGCTGCATGCTGTAGAGCCAAAAACTATCATAAAGAAAGGATTTTTGATTTTAGGCAAATAGAATTCAGATTTAAATGCTGTGAGTGACATGAAATGACAATTTTGAAACTCGGGTTAAAGTAATAAGTTAAACCACGCGACGAACAAACTGTGATAAAAACACAAATAAAGTCAACACACAACGATTGATCCAATAATGTATTATGTTAGCTATTTAGCTCCTACAACGTTTTAAAAATTAAATGTTTTTATTTTTTATATTTTGAATTACAAATCTGATGAATGAAAGTGACCTGATTCAATCTGGACTACTTATATTTTGAACATAAAGAAATCATTCTTATTAATTTAGAATTATCATGGAAGATTGCCTGCAAAGGAATTAAAATTTATCTTTGCCAAATCTCCTTTTAGTATATAAATAAATCTTGAATCTTTTAACTAGGTTCTCTGAATAAACAACGCTGTACTGACTACTTCTTTATGACTACTGCGAGGAGAAACCAAACGAAATCCATCCTAAAATCCAAATTGGATAGTTTACGGTGCTGCTAAAGTACGAATTATTTCTTGCTTTTCGTTCATAAGGGAAGAGTACCGTTTTTGAATGGCGGAACTCTCTTCTAAAATACTAGCTCGTTCCATACTCTTTTCCAAGCATTTTCGAAATTCTCCCTTGGCAGACTTTAAGCTGCCTGAACTTAGTGGTCCAAACTGTCTGTTGAGTTGATTTTCTAATTTAACATCACAGTTAATTTGCAGCGTTGCCGCCTCGTATATAATGGAACTAATGGAAGAATCTTTGCTGTCTTTACTAATGCCATCGGAATCGGACAAAACTGAAGCCTCAGTTTTTTCGCGTGTCACGGTAAGCAGAGGATCCCTATCTTCCTCAGAGTCTTCGCTGAACAAGCAAGTTCTGGAAATTGCGTTAGAACCTTGAATGTATCTTGTTTTTGCTAGATGGATGAAGCCAGATTTTTGATGTGTTTCGCATTCCACGGTCACAGAAATATAATCCTGTATCAGTTCCAACTGCCTCATTAGCAATTCATCCAGCTGTTCGTTAATACTGATAAGCTTATCGTCCATGTCGAAACACTCCTGCCCTGAGGGTTTGCCCTGTCTATTTTAAATCACACAATCAATATAGAATATATAGAATATACTCATAATAATGTAGAATGAATATCATTGGAAAAATACAGACAGAACAGAAAATTAATTACTTTGATGTAAAATGACATATGACATACGTCTAATTTAGCAAAAGTGAAAGCTACATTAATAAGTTACTTACTTTTACAGCTAAAACGATGTATCAAAATAAAATCACACTCGCCCAGTGATTTTCAATTCAATTCAAATATTGGGCCCGTTAAAATAATTACTTTGATCTAAGAATAACACGAAATTACACGTTAAATACTTTAAATACAGTAAACGACGAAACTTTTCAAGAAATCCAAAACGAAGAGTTCCGGCACAGAAGAATAATTTCACGGCCTTAAAAGACTAAAATACGGCTTTCATTTGCATTTTTGCAACAATTGTCTTACATCTTAATGAAACTTCCTTCCTGTCCCTGTCTGGTCAACAAACCGTAAACGTATAAGTATAACCATTTTTAACTTATAACTTTTGTAGCGGACGGAACCCAAGATTTGTGGGGATGCGGATGTGATGTGAAATGTGAATGTACTTTACTGTTTACTTTGCCTTTGCCAGATGCGGCTGGTTGTGGCTGTGTGTGATGTGTACAGACAGGTGAAGTCAAGTGAAGTGAGTGAATAAAATGCAGCTGTTTCTGTATCATTTCATTTGATTAAATATTTGCATTTGCAATGCAAATTTTGCATGCATGTTGTACAAAAACTCGATTTTTAAAGGGCAACTCCATCCATTCCATTTTATTCCATGACTTTTTCCCAAACATCACGCGTCCCACAGATGACAGAAGACGACTATTAAATTATTATACTAAATGCGTTGCGTGTTATTAAGGTAAATTATAAAGTCTGGTCTGTCCTGTCATTTGGCTTTTGGTATTTAGTTACTCATTGGTCATTGACAAGTGTGCAAGATTTTCATTTATTATTGGAACAGTCAATTGTTTCTAGTTCCTCTCCTCAGGAGTAAGGAGGCAGTTTAATTTGAATAACTCGTGTCATCGCATGATACCTCTGTCAGACATTAGATGCTAATTATGACATAATTCTAAATTGAGGTGACAGGTGGTGAAAGTTCATTCAACATATTCATCACTCTTTATTGCAGCAAATACCAAACTTCCCAAGATGTTTTCAGCATTTAAGCGAATGACGGGTCGTGGAGTGGGTGAAGGTGTTCAACCAAGTGTTGGAAATGGCACCAACACCACTCCTCCAGGCCTTACTGCCATGTCGGTGTCACTCCAAAAGCGACTTGTGTCTAAAGGGGTCCACTATAACAGTAAATCACATTTGCACTATAAAAATTGAAATTCACTGGGTCTGGGCTAGTTGTGTTTATTTATATTTTTTAATTTAAACATAACTTTTTATATTTATTACAGTGAAGATAATTTTGAAAGGAGATCGCAACGTGGGCAAAACTCAACTATTTAGAAGACTACAAGCACAGGCTTTTGTTGAAGAATACACAGCTACGGAGGAGATTCAAGTGGCAAACATTATGTGGAATTACAAGACCAGTGACGACATAGTAAAAGTGGAGGTGTGGGATGTTGTCGATGTCGCGAATAAGAAGAAGCGCCTTGTTTCTGATAAGTTAAAAATTGAGAACAGCAACACTGATGCTTCTGCAGACGTTCCAGAGTACGGACTCGACGCAAATACAATTGATGTATACAAAAATACCAACGGAGTAATTTTTGTGTTTGATATTACAAAGAATTGGTGAGTTATGGCATATGGAGTTTTCCAGGGAAAGGATTGTTTAATTCAATTTGTACTGTCCTAACTGTAATTTTTACGATTCTCTTCCAGGACATTTGATTATGTAAAACGAGAGATTGAAAATGTTCCGGGTCACATACCAGTATTGATACTTGGGAATCGGCGTGACATGGGTCACCACAGGTATGTTTGTACAAATAGCAGAATTTATTTTATAGACAAAATTGTGTGCAGTGATGAATTTGATTTTTCTGTTTACTCATCAGGGCAGTTCAATCAGACACTGTGACATTTTTCATTGAAAACCTGGAAAGGTAGGTTTAAGAGAAAATCATGAGAGGGTACATTTTAATACTAATTTATTACTTATAAATGGTATATAGCTTTCGAACCTGAACTGGGTTCTTCTTCAGGACTAAAATTCTCAAAAACAATAACAATTAAATAGGATTCTTGTTAAATGATTCTTGGCAATTAAATGAAATTTAAAATTTAATCTTAATGTAGGGAGGGATCCGGTGCAGTGAGATACGCTGAGAGTAGTATGAGGAACGGGTTTGGCTTAAAGTTTATTCATAAGTTCTTCAATCTTCCATATCTTCAGTTACAACGAGCAGGTAATATTTAATATTTGTATTCAATATTTAAGCATTATAAGGGCCCACTGTACCTTGAGATCCCTAAACCTAGCCCGTCTTTTATTTATTCTTTTTTAATTTAACTTTTAAAACGCAGCATTAATGAAACAACTAGAAACAAATCAATCAGAATCAGAAATAAGCCATCAAGAATTAGACCTTTATGCTGAAAGTGATGAAGCCAACTACGATTTGTGAGTGACTAATGATGAACCTTACGTTATTTGCAATTTGTGATTTAGATACTTTGCAAAAACAAACAAACGGCGGACTCTTTTTTTTGTGTGTTTTAGATTCATAGACAGTCTATCCCAGAAGCGTCGTCAGATAGCAGACTCAATGGCACCTCCAAAATTGTCTTTAGCACAGGCACAGGCTGTGGCTGCACAGCGTGCACTGAAAGAAACCAAAGAGCCAGACGCTGCTGTGGCGGCTGCAGCGAAATTTGCAGTAAACTCAGATCCTTCTGAAAATCGTTTACCTAATCAAATGCCGAAAGGAGCGAAGATTCCCCCCGGAGTAGCGACCGTGCCAAATAAAATGCCATCAAACGCTTCCAATGTTAATTCGTCAGTATCATCTAATTCCAAAGAAGATAATAAACAAACTATTACTAATCAATCTCGCCCCACAAATGGTGCTACGTCGTTAGCTTCAACCCCAAGCAAAGTTCGTGGGGTTGGAGAAAGTGGGATTGATGATTTTGTACCTGACACAGACGAACAGATCAACGCTTTCCTTAGCGAAACTTCTTCCAGCCCAGCGATACGCTCGAATCAAGCTTCTAAACTAGACGATTCTAGTGATGAAGAAACTTCAAAACGGGGTAACCCATTAGTTGTATCAATCGAAGAAGATTTCGACGAGGGAGTTATAAGTGCAACATCTAAAATGACTATTGCGGAAACCGTTATAAACACCAAAGACAGTTCTGAAGATGAAGATGAAATGCTTCATGAATTAAGTTCTAGAGCAACACCTATTGATCAGATTCCTGTCTCAAGTGGAGCGGAAGATATTTCCGGTGGTGCTATAAAACCAGGCTTTAATTTATTTGTAACAGACAAATCTGTGAAAAACCCATCGCCGAGTTTGCTGGAGGAAACCGATCATTCGTCTCTAGATTCTGGGGGAAATAAATCATCCAGCAAATCATCCTCTCATCGTAAAAAGACATCTTCCAAAAGTAAGCATAAAAAGTCAAGTAAGAAAGATGGCACACATCATCCAGTCGACCTGGAGGAATTTTTGTCTGGTGATACATCGGAAAAGATAGCAAATGTTGACTCAAGTGCTTACGAAGCTCTTTAAACTCTTGGAATAGTTTATTCACAAACATACAAATATTCTTTGTATTACAACAATTTGTTAACAGCAAAAAAAGTCAGGAATATTGTATTACTAGGTACTAAGACTAACTCGAATGATTATTTGATAGCGGGCCTAAAAATGCGTGTTGCAATGGATCAGTACAGAGTACAACCATTAGTATTTCGAGTGAGTAACGCGAGAACCTTTCTTCAGGTTTACACAACAAGAAAGTATCCATTACATGCATATAAGGATTTGTATTCTTTGTTATGAGTTTATTGTTAAGCACATTGATGTTTAATGTTTGAAATAATCAAATCATAAACTGTCAGAACTAGGTGAATGACAGGAATGTGAACGTTAAATGTTAAACCTCCGATAACTGGTGACTTATTTACGGAGCTTAAACAATTCGCAAATATTACGGTAAAGTATATCAAGGGCACTGAAAAACCTTGTGACCTTGTTATATGTACAATGTCGATTTTTTATTTATGTACTATACATTAATCAACTATTCTGCGTGCTGTTTCCATTTGAATTCATCTGCGGTTATATTTAATTATTTATTTTATTTAAAATTAATTCAGGAGAATCGTATTGTACTCCAGTAGTTACATAAGTCTTATGGTGGAGTTGGTTCAAGAATTATGACTTTAGTTGAACTACAGGTCAATACGTTAACAATACCATGTACGCTAGTTTTCTCGGTGCGGTTGAAGTCTAAGTGGACAAGAGCAAAGACCCCCCTCTTTGTATTTTATGACCACTTGGGCTTCAGCCTGACTAACCGGTAGTCAGGCTGAAGTGTAAGTGGACA